>JAQMCW010138726.1:0-14836 GCA_030068335.1 Chrysichthys cranchii | reverse complement strand
ACACACACACACACACAGACACACACACACACACACACACACACACACACACACACACACACACACACACACACATACACACGTGTGCGCGTGCGGTTTTGTAACTCTGCATGCATGCAGACATGAAAGCAGTTCATTGACCTCAGCTGTCATCTATACTTCGGTGCTGCCTGCCTCACAACATGAACTTATCGCGTGCATTCCTCGTCTAAACTCTGCTCAGAAGAGTTGTGTAATATCACGCAACTAAAACTTGATGTGAAACTCTTTGAAGAGAAGATTTATTCATCTTAATACTTCTCGAGCACCTTCTTGCTGGAAAGCATTTCCCTGCATCTCGCCCCTTCTCCTCGGATCTCCACACGGCCGCTGTGATATAACAATACAGTCACCTTGCGTTGTGCACGCTACCGACCTCAGCCAATTACATTCTCCTGCACATGCACCAGATAAAGAAGGTCATGCACGTGACGGGATTATGTGATTGGCTGAGCCAGACACGTCGCCTCTCCCACTCGCAGTGCCACTCCAGTATCAGAGGGACTTTTTTTAGTCACAGGGGAAAAACCGTCACACGATCAAAGCTGGCTCTGTTCTCTATCTTAATCTAATACACTGATATGACAGGCAGCCCACAATGCACTGCTGACTGACAGATTAAACATTTGGATCATACAAGTTTCAACGTCAAGGTTTCAGGCTCCAGGACAGAGAGAGACAAACTTCAATATCAGCATCTATCTTTGGGAGCCTTTATAGGGCCATGAACTGAAGCTATTCATGAATTTGGACATATTATTATCTACTGAGACATGTCACACGTCACGTGACCGACGTCAGCTAGGCCTTGTACAAACAGAGCACAAATCTTTTCACAGTCACAATTTGTTTTCTAAAATGTCATGTTGTGCTATTGCGGGTCAGAATCGTAAAACTTTTCATAAACACTTTGATACCGGACGCTATCAGACCAGTCACCTTTCCCGGTCAACAGAGTACGGAGCCCGAGGCGCTCCATCATTTCTGCACTCAGTTCATCTCAGCTAAGCAGCTAACTCCCATTAGTCAAGGATTAGGAATTTAACAGGTGCAGCTTGCTAGCCAGCTAACATTCTTCATTTGTGACCCGTGCTGGCAAAATGAGTCGGAATGCGCATGGGCCAATTATGAGCTAAGGGGCAAAACATGGTTTCGGTTGAAATAAGATTTTCTCAAAAATCAGTCCATAAAGCCCTCATGTATTGATCCCCTTGATTAAACAGCAAGAAAAATATCCCAAACTACTTTTATTTTAAGGTTTTGTTCATTATGTTCATTCGTACGTCTTCATTAATTAGTCCTTTGTCGTAATACTCCATGATCAATCCGTGTTTTTCACCGCACGCTTGAGGCGAGACGGGGGAATCCCCCTACCCATGTTTGGTATCATTGTGAAGCGTAGTTCCTCTACGTCCTGATAACACACATGGATTTCCCGATGACGCTTTTATGAACCAATGGGAAGCGAGTTTCCAAACCCCATTAGACGTGCTCGACTTCAGTTGGATGGAACTCGGTCATTTTTTGGCCGATTTCAACAAACCAGGCCTCATTTTGAAGGTCTTTAGACAGACAATGTGGAAGTAATAATAACTCACTTTTGAAAATTTCCTCATTCTGACTCCTTATGCCAGCACGGGTCACATTTACACTGGTTTAACTTATGTCACCTACATCAAGAACTGAGTACGCTAAAGCTAGATATCTAGCTCTGAGAAGCTGCGTGTTATCGAGATGTTTCACTGGCTAACTTTGTTTACAATGGTGGAATCATAAATCATGAGACTTCAGCTTTTCTCTTTCATATAAACACTCTTGGTTTCTAAACCCCCCACCCTCCACACACACACACACACACACACACACACACTGAAAACCCTTTGTGTATTTTTTGCTCTTAGGCCGTTTTGGTGTCGTGGGGGAATTCCAGTAGCAGTTCGTGGTGATACGTTATTAAGACACAAAAACCTATGTGAAAATGTTATAAATAGCTTTTGCTTGAACAAAACAAATGTTAAGACACAGGAAGTGCTGCAGCTTGGCTGGTGGCGTTGTTCTGACATACAGTGGCATACTCTGTGCATGCGTAAAACATAAACAAGCTACGAACATGCGCCGAACATGGCATACTCTCTGTATTTAAATCTGTTTCACATTAAATCAAAATAAAGTTTTATTTCGAGTACATCCCAAATTATACCTGCAAAAGCATATTCTCTATATAACGATTTACACATAATATTTTGATTAGGATGTTTAGTGAGACGATATTTCCCATTCAGAGCTTCACACTACTGTACTGTCTTTTATTCTGTCCCTGTAAATGTACCTGTCAGAACAACATCCCACACTAGGTATGTAACTTTTATAAAATAGCCTAAACCAACCAACCAGCACGCTATTCTGACACTCACTCGCTCACCTTCTGCCGCTTAATCCTGTTCAGGGTCGCGGAGGGAAGCTGGATCCAATCCCAGCTGACGTCGTGCTAACTAGCTAGGGCTTCTTACAACAATGTGGACTTACCGCCTCGTGAATGCGGCATCACATCACGTCTCACATGCTTTACGCAGCATCCTGTGAAATACAGTCAGGTTGGAACGCTCCACACCCGTTACTTTAGCGCGATGGAAGACAGAGCGGGAATGAATACCTGTCATCTGTCCTGGGTTGGTTTTATCTGATGCATTAACAGGGTGTGTGAAAAGGACTGAGGAGATGCGTGCATGTCCAGACATTACAGCTTACATTAATGTCGATCCCATTCTTGCCAGGTTATTAAGTCCGATTATAACCAGGTAGCATCAGGTTCCTAATCCTAGGCTACGCAGGTCTCTTTTTACCTCTAGGCTGTATGTGCAGGTCTCTTTGTTTACACTAAAGCGGTCTCCATGCGGCTCTTAAACCAGATCAAGAAGGACGGAGAGAAAGTATTTAACTGTATTAGAGGACCACACTAACTGTGCAGATGCCACTTTATTTTAAATCTTTATTAGGGGTTGTAGAGACTAATCTACTTAAAAATTGGATTCGATGCTGTAAGGGTGTCAGATGTGAAGACCTCAGCGAGACAGACAGTAAGGAAATGGAGGCGTGTGGTAGTTACGGGTCTGCTGTGAAGTCACTGAGTGGGCGTGAGAGCACTGCGGGTTGTTCTCAATGAAGAAAAATGATCCAAGAGGTTGGGACCATCCAATGGCTGAACAGTGATTAGAACAGACCCACAAACCCACTTCCTCCACCACTTCCACCTCCACGTCCGCCGTGCTGGAGTTCGTTCTCTTTGTCCGATAAAGAACGATTAGCAGTCATAATAATACTGTACTGCCAATGGGATTCATGAGCAGTAATAATGGCTCAAAATTAGTCTTTCAATAAGTCTCTTAAAAAAAAAACGTGTCTTTGTCTCACGAGCAGCTGGGAATTTTCTGAACTCTTAAGGACGTCCGTGTGCGAGGTCACATAAACGAGCTGGACTGAGAGCTCAGTCACGAGTGCACAGTTACGCCAACGAGGAGCGTCACGTCACTCTAAAACACTGAACTCCAAATATGTCTATTAAACATCACCATTTCTGTAGTCTTGACTACATGATAAATCATACAGGTTCACTTCCAACACTGTCTTAAAGGCACTACGACTGTAAGTAAGTGTGTTTCCATAGAAACCACTAATTGCCACGTCTGAGGAGACAAGTTGAATCTCCAAGCTGTCATCTTATAAATCTCATCATGCTCTCATGGCATGAAGGCACTCTTAAAAGTCCATTAACTTTTGTCTGCTTGAAGTTCAAGTTGGATTCCAGTCTATGTGATGATATCGCAGGGACGTTCCTGTATACTGTAACACATTACACTCGCTTATTTATACAGAGGTATTGTCTCGGAACCTGCTTTTACATCATTTCAAGCAGCGCTTGTCAGCTGGATTTCTTGCCACACTGCTTGACTGTTTCAGAGCCGAGAGGTTTTATTTATATGTTCCAAGATAAAGTATGTACTTAAAATAAGCTAACAGGTTACGCTAAATAACCACATAAGCTTCCCCCCACCCCACCTATCTTCACCAAGGACGCCCATCTCACTCCATGAGCTCTCTCTTCTCCAAAAGCTCATGAAACTTTTCTTTATTCACACTCATGATGCGTGAGTTTCGATTAAAACTTGGGGGCGGGGGCAGACAGCCGATTGGAAGGTCGTGAGTTCAAATCCCAGCAGTGTTCATCTTGATGAGAATTTTAAATTGAGTCGTCGTCACTTACTAAAAACTGCAGTTACATTTTTGTCTTTTTGTTTGGTTTTGTTTTCATTATGATTTAGTCAGAGGAACATCCATCCATCCATCCATCCATCCATCCATAAGCATTAGTCCCACATTGCACAGAGTCCACCATCTTGTATGCGTTGATACACACACACACACACACACACACACACACACACACACACACTGTGTGATGAAACCCGGAGTGCCCGACGGAAACCCTCACAGGCACAGGGATCACATGTAACCTGTTTAGCTAGTCATGGAGTGAAGAGGGTGTTGTGTACCGTGTGGTGGTGATGATGCTGTTCTCATATCACGAGGTGACTTTGTTCAGACCAACGCCATGAGAGTGTCCTGCCTCACAGACCTGTTAGAATCCAGGAGCACTGGGGACACTGTTAGCCTAGGACTCCCTCACTTCCCAGGTACGCTCAGGAACAGGACACAGGAATGCAAACATTTTATAAATATGCTATTAATATCAAATTATTGCTGAAGGACATTTCTCCTGGCAGTAAAACCCCCCAAGCAGTGTGTGTGACGGTGTCCGGCCGAACAAACTGTTATAGCAAATAACCAAATATTTGCATGGAGAGAGTCGTTTCAGATCAAACGCTTTAATTGTTTGCATAAAGCCGTGGTAGAAGAGCAATAATACACCTTTTATGAAAATAATCCCCTTCAGGGTAGCAACACGACACGATGTGGATTATTTTCATATAACGCCACGGTCCAGAGTGTGTAAACCCTTACAATAACACACAGCTGGAGAGCAAACACACGTCAGCAAAACTGCATGAGTTTCCTGCGCTTAAGAAGCCTGATAGACGTGTTCATACAGCAAAAGGACCAAGGACACCAGCTGAGTGTGTCCCAGACTCACACATGAACAGCAGGTAACATTATAAGATTTATATAAAGGCAAACAGGAGAGGAGCGAAAAGCTGGTCACGATCGCACTCGAGTCACTGACGCAGAACAGCCTGACCGAGAGGAAATGTTTTCCTGCTACGGGGCAGCAATAAAAGATTTCTGAGAGAACGCAATTCGATTAGAACCTGCCACGTTCTCCGTGCTAAAATGGATAAATGACACGGCGAGCAGTGAACATTGTGCCATTTTCCTCTTTCTTTTATGTGATTAGCCTTCATTTAACACATTACATCTGTAGGAGAGCTGATGAAGACACACCGTCAGTGCCAAGAGAATAACTTAGCTTAGGGCAATATCGAACTCTTCTTCCGTCTGTGTTGTCCGGGTTCTACATCCATTGGGATGGAAATGTGTTCATATTCATTTTATTTGCACAAATTAAACACAAGTGTGCATTTTTAGAAGGCCATGGTTATGAGAGACTCATAGCATCAGTGCAGGCCTGAGCGGAAAAGGATGCAATTTTCACACTTTTGGTATTAAACCTCCATCTGTCCAAATTCGTCCACAGCAGAACGAGAGATACACTGCCTGACCTAGTTATAATGCTCCGCCGACATTTTACTGCCAAAAGTTCACTTATTTATTCAGTGTGGAGGACACGGTATATTTCTACATGCTCATGCAGAAAACATTTTCCTATGATTCTCTTCTTGCACAAATTTTCTCCTTTTCTCCTTCAGAAATCCTGCCTGCTGGATAATGTTTTCAGTTCAAAAGTTCACCTTTCAGTCTCTTCATGCTCAGGTTTTCAGTACAACCAATAGGCTACTAGACTTTTTATTACTAGAATTTTATTACCAAAAAGTGCAAAACTTTCCACTTTCTTGGGACCCGTAATGAAGCTTATAGAGCAAAAATGCAGAGAAACACAACAAAAAAATGCTGTGAACATTTTTTTAATGAGTTTTGAACACAGAAAAAAAATCAAAGTTTGAACAATCCTTAATTCTACAAAATCTTCCTGTAAACAACCAAGAAAATGAACCTTGCATGACTCGACTTCTGGCGTTAAGGAAGTGAGGAGGAAGATGGGCGGGGAGGAGGTTACTGTACAGCCAATAAACGCACGTCTGAGCGAGACCAATTAAAGGGACACGTGTGTCTTTGTTAGGTACGCAATACACAAACAGGAAATGTAAAAACATTGGCGCGTACGAAGTGGAAGGGGAAAATGGGTGGGGCCGTGTTTGTTCGCCACCCGATTATGTGGTTGTAACCAGGTGCAAAATTTTGGCAAATTATTTGGTCGGGAACCGATTTGTTCGTGTTTGGAGGCGTTTGTGACCAGAGGTTCC
This sequence comes from Chrysichthys cranchii, assembly GCA_030068335.1. Taxonomy (NCBI): domain Eukaryota; kingdom Metazoa; phylum Chordata; class Actinopteri; order Siluriformes; family Claroteidae; genus Chrysichthys; species Chrysichthys cranchii. The sequence goes on along the minus strand of JAQMCW010138726.1, from coordinate 8,300 downwards.
ACTGTATATACTTGTATATATATTTCTTTGCCAGCAGCGGATATTTAGCCTTTGACTTTACATTTCTTAGGTATTCCACATAAAAATTAATCTTTTATCTTTAATCCAACCACATAAAAAAAGTCATACAGTGTCTGAAAACGACTGTGGGAAATAAATGAATGACCCATAGCCTGTTATCACTCAGAGGACATAAACAGTATTCTGGATTGTAAAATATGTCACAAATGTCATGCAGTCATTCCCACATCAAGTAACACAGAATGTAGGGAACGCTCAAACCTGCTCAAAGTCACTTTACCGAGGAAGCTAGAAGAAATATGATGTTGAATTGGATTTGTGATGAGGATTTGATGAGTCACATGAAAAAGGATCTGACTGACAGCAGAAGGAGCCCTGCTTAATCTACTGCATGCTGAATTACTGAATTCAAATTCAAATTAAAGCTTTTATAGAATTATGCAGTTTATATAACTTGACACAAAAGCTAAAGTTGTTTAAGTCACACTAACAGTCACGTTTATGTTTTTATGAAATCTGTGAGCTTGTCCAAGCCATACACACATGCTAAACATGCTTTAATGCTAAGGAAGGCAGGAAATGCTGGGTGCTGTAAACTTCCTGGATGTCCTGAGTGTTTTAGCACTGGAAATGATTACACCCCTGTCACCAACACACCATCCACAGGTCTCGTATAACCTCAGCTGAACTTTGACTGATTTGTGATTTGGCGAAACGGGGAAGACGGTGCTAATTTCATATTTGTGAAAATGATGTTCACTGTTCATCTACACACAAAATGACCTGAAGCGATGCATAATCAGTGGCAGTGTGACGAGATGACGGTTGAAGCGGACACATGTGCAGGCAGGAGGCAGCAGTAACATCCAAACACAGGTTTATTTACACACTGGCAGAGGGACAGAAAACGACTGGCAAGCTCAAAAGTCCAAAATACAGGCTAAGGTAGATGGAGGCACAAACAGATTATCAGAACGTGTCCGCAGATTCAAAGAAACCTGGTTTTAAATTGACAGCGATCATCTTCCAGCATAACGACACGCCAGCACCTGATAACCACACTGTATTACTGTGTTTGGCACTTACATACCCTGTTAGCGATTACAACCCAAAAAGCACACAACCTGGCTGCACAATGACCCGAGGAACTTGGCAACCTGAAGCGACTTGGGTATAATCCGACTGATTTTTAAAAAATTTTTCTAATCTTATTTCATCCTGTCTTAACTCGGGTTATGAAATCCTAAACACTCAATCCAACATCAATGATCAACTTTTATGTCTGTTGCCTGGCAACCGACACTACATATCTCATGTCATTTCAACGACCTACTCTGTAAATCATTTGATTTTTCTCACTGGTAGAAAAAAAATGGAACAAAAACGACCATGGACACTTAACTTCGAGACACATGAGTTAGAAGTGTTGGTCTCATCGGTAGAGAAATCTAAAGATGATCTTTTTGGGAAATTTACACCAACGTTAAATGTTACGCCATCCACCTCACTTTGAGAATCTCCCTTTTAATACAGGATGGTGGCCTGGGGTCGGCCTGAACCTACTGATGAGTGTTTAGTCATCAAACTAAAACACATGGTCTGCCATACAGCTCTCAGTGAACATGTTCAGCTTGTTGTGTTATATGTTCATGGGTTGTGTAAAAGCAGTAAAAGAGCAGCCATAAACAAGTTAGCTAGCACTGCGTGGTGGAAACGTGACAGTTACGACGGACAGATTAACACTTATCCTCAAGGTAGGACTGTTTATTTAAGATTTTGGGAAGTTAGGAAGCATGTGTAAAATACTCTTTTTCTATCTTAACTTAGAAGAACATCGACTTAGGAACTGTTTACCTGTGATAACTTTTTTCCGAAATCAGGTCCTAACCCTAATCAACATGGATACCAAGATACCAATAACAACAGACATTGTCGCAAAGCAGCTTTACAATACATAACATCCAATTAAAGGCTTATTAATCAATAAATATATCCATAAGTGTGTGTATACAGTATATAGTGTATATATATATGTAAATCCCTATCCGAATGAGCAGCCTGTGGTGATGGTGTTGTGGGAAAACTCCCTGAGACGACAAGAGGAAGAAACCTAGAGAGGAACCAGACTCAAAAAGGAACCCATCCTCATCTGGGTGACACCGGATAGTGCCATTATAACAACCCACATCTACAGTCCTGTGTTATCTGGTTTGCAATCAACTCGTGAAAATGTTCAAGACGTCATGGTTTAAATTACAACACTGAGGAAATCGTGGCACTGAAGGCCACAGACACCATAAAGTCATTTGCAAGCTGAAGAACAGTTTAGCTCCCAAAACAAGTCCATTATATGTAAGACCTCAATAGAAATCAGTGGTTTATTTGTTAGCAATTCTACCTTTAGATACTAAAGCAGTATCCTGTGTTCAGGAGGAAAGAATAGCTGTGTCAAAGTAAAGAAAAGGAGTAAAAAATAATGGAAAATAAATAATTTTAATTTAAAAATATAAGATGAATTGCAGATGAAAGTTTGCTGCAAATATAATATGTGCGTATCAGAATCTCTCTGTTCATGACTAACCATAACTCTAGACCATTCCTCTTCCTGCTTCCGTCGTCTTTCTTCATTCTCTCGCCACATCCTTTCAGATTCTTCACGCTCCCTTTTAACTTCAGCCTCCTGAGAACAAATAAAAAAAATATTTTATTACTATTAAGAGCTTAGGGTGTCAATATTAACTGCAGATAAAGGTTCAATTTTACTCATGTTCTACAGAATTATGATATATCATGTCATGCATGCTTATATCTCCAAGGGAGAATCAAACTCTAAAGGAAAAATAGGTTTAACAGCTTTAATAGAAGTAACTTTGAGAAACTACAAGATGATGCATTTGCCGTATCGTTCATCTGGCTTCTGCATTCCTGCAGAGATGTTTTTCTCCACTCCATGGTTTTTCTTTTGCTCTCTGGATAATCATGTCTTTTAAAATTTCCCTTTCTTTTGGATTCTCCCTCATATAGACTGAAACTGAATACTTAGAATTACGCTTGAGAATATTGAATAAAATCTGATGTGAGGATTTAAGAATGGGCCACAGAGAAAGACAAATAAAGTCTTTATGACTGACAGACATATACACAGACAAAATTGCACAGATTATTGTTTATTTTGATTATGCTAATTTGTGATATAAAAAACAAAGCAATTACCTCAATTTGGAGAAACTTTTCAAATTCCTCAAGGTCTTTTTCAAGCTATTAAAAGAAAAAAAAAGAAAAGAAATTGAATTGAATTATTTCTGCATCAGGAGCTCAGTGTGTCAATTTATACTGTATATATATATATATACACACACACACACATACATACACACACACACACACACGTGTGTGTGTGTGTGTGTGTGCACGCATGTGTGTGTGTTTGTGTGTCTCTGTGTGTGTGTGTGTGTGTGTGTGTGTGTGTGTGTGTGTGTGTGTGTGTGTGTGTGTGTGTGTGTGTAGGAGAATCACTCTGTACCTCAGCGATAAAATCGTCTATTTCCTGAAGGTTGTGGGTTCGAGGCTCAGGACTAACAAGGTACACTGAGGTACCCTGAGCAAGGTACCGTCCCCAAGCACTGCTTCACTGTGTGTCACGCTATGCTGTGGTGTGCTTCACATGTGACTATCACTAGCACATTAATTCACATTAATTCCTAGGTAAAGGTCCAGACTAATGGAGATTCAAATGACCCCTAATGGATAAAAAATCAAGGACCCAGTTTCCCTTGCCCAGACACAGGTTACCAGGGTCTCCCTGTGGAGCCAGGCCTGGGGGAGGGGCATGACGGCGGGCACCTGGTGGTAGGGCTTTGGCCCATGGAGCCCAGCCAGGCTCAGCCCGAAGGGAATACATGGGTCCACCCTCCCATGGGCTCACCACCCGTGAGTGGGGCCAAAGAGGTTGGGTGCAGTGTGAAACGGGTGGCAGCTGAAGGTGTAGGTTCAGTTGGACTGATCCTCAGCTGCTGGCTTTGGCTCTTGGGACATCACCTCTCTGATGGGAAAGGAGCCTGAGCTGGTGCGTGAGACTGAGGGGTACTGTCTAGATATAGTTGGGCTCACCTCAGCATACAGCCTGGACTCTGGAAAGAAGCCTCCACTCCTTACTCCACTCTGGAGTTCCCCATGGAGAGAGGCACCCAGCATATTAGTTGCCCCTCAGCTTTATATGCACACATTGGGGTTTTCTTCAGTAGATGAAAGGGTAGCCTCCCTCTGCCTTCAGGTAGGGGGATGGGTCCTGACCAGTGATGGGACTAACGGCGTTATTTTTTTTAGTAACGAGTAATCTAACTAATTACTGTTTGTATCGTTACAACGCCGTTCTCGTTACTGAATATAATAATTTACTTTGTTTTAGTGATTGGTCGAATAAAGCTCAATGGCCAATCAGAGTAGACTTTGGCACATGTACAAAATACGTAGGCTTTACACAGTGATCCAGTGAAACGTTCATACATTTACAAGAGTGGAAGTAAACATTACATATCATAGCGCCGCTCTGGTGGCATGTCGCGGCAACACAAAACAGCTGTTTGAATGAGCCAGCTGAAGCAATCGAAAGAAATCGAACAAAAGTACAAAAATAGTTCACGTGATCTCAGAGATGCTAACACCACAAGATGCTGTGAGGGACTGACTGCCGCTGACCCCGTGTTTCCCTTGATCCCCCTTTGTGGGCGGCTCGCGGTACCGCCCATGACTCCGAACATTGTTCGTGGGTACAGTGAGATTTTATTAAATAAAAATGCTCATGATTCAAGTTCCTCGTGGTCTCAGATGCTCGTGGGTACAGGGAACACTGTATGTGCATTTCAGTCATTAAACACATTTAACTTTCCCTTTCACTATGAATACCTGAACATATTTTTGAATTTACAGGGGGCAGTAACGCAAAAAGTAACGCAATAGTTAGTAATTAGTTACTTTTGTAATACAGTAATGGAGTTACTAACGCAATTACTTTTTGCAAGGAGTAACGAGTAACTGTAGCTAATTACTTTTTTAAAGTAACTTTCTCAACACTGGTCCTGACTAGTGTTTGGGCATATGCACCAAACAGCAGTTCAGAGTACTTTTTCCACCCTTTTTGGAGTCCTTGGAGGGTGTTTTGGACAGTGCCCCCTGGGTACTCCTTAGTCTTACTAGGAGACTTCAACACCCATGTGGGCAGCAACAGTGAAACCTGGAGGAGGTGATTGGGAGGAATGGCCTCTCCAAACTGAACCCGAATGGCGTTTTGTTGTTGGACTTTTGCGCTCGTCTCAGTCTGGCCATCACAAACACCATATTCAAATATAAGCGTGTCCATAAATGCACTTGGCACCAGGAGGGCTCATCAGAGGAGGCAAATACTGAGGACTCAGAAGAAGGGTCACTCATCTCTGGGGTCAAGGTCACTGAGGCAGTCAGAGAGCTCCTTGGAGGCTGGGCTCCTGGGGTGGATGAGATCCATCCTGAATTTCTCAAAATTCTGGATATTGTGGGACTGTCTTGGTTGACATGCCTTTGCAACATCGCATGGATATTGGGGATCATGCCTCTGGACTGGAAAATTGGGGTGGTGGTTCCGCTTTTTAAAAAGGGGGATCAGAGGGTGAGTTCCAGCTACCAGAGAATTGCACTCCTCAGCCTCCCCGGGAAAGTCTTTTCAGGGGTATTGGAGAGGAGCATTGGCAGATAGTTGAACCTCGGATCCAGGAGGAACAGTGTGGTTTTTATCTTGGCCGCAGAACTCTTGACCATCTCTATACACTCAACAGGATACTCAAGGGTGTATGGGAGTTTGCTCAACCAGTCCACTTGTGCTTTGTGGATCGGGAAAAGGCATTTGACCATGTCCCTCTGGGTCTTGTGGGGTGTGCTCCAGGAATATGGGGTATCAGGCCATTTGTTACAGGCTATTCGGGCCTTGTACAACTGGAGTCAGAGATTGGTCCACATTGCAAACAGCAAGTCGGATTCATTCTTAGTGGGGGTTGGACGCTGCCCTTTGTCTCTCTTTCTATTCATAGTTTTTATGGATAGAATTTCTAGGTGCAGCCAAGGTGTCGAGGGGTTCTGGTTTGGTGGCCACAAAATCTCATCTCTGCTCTTTGCAAATGACATTGTTCTGCTGACTTCATCAAGGCGGGTCCTCCAGCTCTCACTAGAGCGGTTTGCTTCTGAGTATGAAGAAGTTGGGATGAGAATCAACACCTCTAAGTCCAAGGCCATGGTTTTCAGTTAGAAAAGGGTGAAATGTGCTTTTTCAGGTCAAGGGTGGGGTTCTGCCCCAAGTGGTGGAGTTTCAGTACTTTGAGGTCTTGTTCACAAGTGAGGGAAGGATGGAGCATGAGATCGACAGGCAGATCAGGGCAGTGTCTGCTGTAAAGCAAGCTTTGTACCAGTCTGTTTTGATGAAAAAGGAGCTGAGCAGAAAAGCAAAGCTCTCGATTTACTTGTCAATCTATGTTCCTACCCTCACCTATGGTAATGAGCTCCGGGTAGTCACCAAAAAAACAAGATTGTGGGTACAATTGGCCAAAATGTGTTTCCATCACAGGGTGGCGGGGCTCTCCCTTAGAAATAGGGTGAGAAGCTTGGCCATCCGGGAGGACTCGGAGTAGAGCTGCTGTTCCTCTGCATTGAGGGGAACCAGTTGAGGTGGCTAGGGTATCTGATAAGGATGCCTCCAGAATGCATCCCTGGTGTGTGTTTCGGGCATGTCCAACTGGGACGAGTGTGTGTGTGTAGAAGAATGTCTCTGTTCAGTTCTCACCTCACCAGAATCCTCTATGAGAATTGAAGCCGCGAGCTTATCCTGAGACCAAATAAAATACATTTTATTATTTCTGCATTAGGAGCTCAGTGTGTCACAATTACCTGTACCTAAAGAGCTCAAATTTACTCATATTTTTCAGTTTTGTGCTTTTTTTATTCATTCATCCATTTTTCTGTACCTTTCACATTTACAATCACACCTTTGAGCAATTTAGAGTAGTCACTTGACCTTATCTGCATGTGCCTTGAAGAAGAACCACAGGCACTGAAGAAATGAACATGGACTGCAATTAAATTCGATGTGAAAAACTGAATAACAGCCTTGAAAATAATTAACTGTCGGTAATACATCTGAGTAACTTTAAAAAAAACTAGTGATTAAAAATAATTATGCGTCATGTGCTTTGTGTTGGTTTTCCTTTGTATGTATTTTTTATTATTAATATTCTCAGTACCAATCATTCTGTTTTATTTGATCAATAGTACGCTTTATGATCAGTATTTCATTAGGTTGGACTATCAATGTTGTACTCTTATTGTTCTATGCTACATTGTGTAATGGCTCAAGTTAAATCTAGTTGATTTTATGCAACAAATGTCATGAATTATATTAACACGTATTCTGTTGCATTTTCCCAATTGGTTTAAGTTGTTAAAACTTTATTTACAGCTCAGATGAAATTTTACAAGGACCCCTTCTGATTTAATATTATTTTAGTTGCTTTTAAATTATATTTTTTAGCTCCTGTTGCTAAAATGCCATAAATCTGAGAAATGATTAAAATGTTTGCTTTCACAACATTGAGATTTTTGTCATTGTGGGTAAAACTGTCTACTGAAACACTGCAGAGGAGAGGGATGAGGTTGGTGTAAAAAAAAAAAAATCCATATTTTTTTAATATGGAAACTGGAGCACCTGGAGGAAACCCCCACAGGCACAGGGAGAAAATGTAAACTTCACTTAGTGAACCGGCAGGTTCAGAGCCAGAACCTACTTGCTGTGATGTAAGAGTGCAAACTGCTGCATTGTCTTGCTACATTAGAAAAAGAAAATACAGTGGAATCTTGGATTGCGAGCATAATTCGTTCCGGATATGTGCTTGTAATCTAAATTAGTCGTAGATCAAAGCAGGTTTCCCCATAAGAAATAATGGAAACTCAGATCATTCGTTCCACAACCCACAAATAATTATATAAAAATGACAAAATATAATACAAAATATAAAGTAAAAATACACAAAACTATCATGAATCTGAGCACTCCCAATAGCGGTGCATGTCAGAGCATTCACGCGCTAAAGACTACGTCTTGGTTTCCTCCGCAACGCCATGATGCATCACATGGGTGGGACAGGTGTACCAGATTGGGACTGATTGTGGGAGCTATAAAAAAGACTCACGCAAGCACGCCAAGGTTGCTGAGCATTAGTTAGTTGGCATTAGTTGCCATTTTCTGCGCTCTTGCCAAG
>JAQMCW010138704.1:0-14844 GCA_030068335.1 Chrysichthys cranchii | reverse complement strand
GCCCAGGCCTTACCCCATAGAGGGCTTACTGCCCCCTAATGTTTGTTTTATTTATTAGGTCTTATTAAATAGATCTTAACCATTGTTAAATGTACCAACTAAGTCATTTACTTATGTGTATGTTTTGTGCCTAATTACATTACTTATGTGTTTTAAACTTGGCCCTAGCCCCTATTAGGTACACAAATTCTGTTCGTGCTTCTGTGTGGGCGTTCCGTGCATGTGCCCTGCTTATGTGTGTGCGTTCTGTGCACGTGTCACACTCGTGCCTGATGGCCTTGGATCTTCTCTTAAAAGTGCTATATGTTTTTAAAAGTTGCAACTTCTGGGCACCCAAGTTGGTGTCGTACGCCAGGCATTGGCCCAAAAACCATAACATGACGTCCTTTGTTATTCTTTTGCCCACGCTAGTTGGCCTTGAACATGAGCTGGGGTGGCAGAGACCGTCAGTTTTATATGCTTCAGGTTTAATATTTGTGACATTGTTATTCTTAAATGGGCACCAGTAAAAAATGCTGAGTCACTCTTAATCTTATCCACACATAATATTCCATTGTTTCCATAAATCATTCACATCAAATATATTTCATTCTATTATCTACTTAACAAAACATGCACATATACATTTTTCGCCACCACATATTCCCCCTCTCCAGCTGAAAAGTCGGACTCGCCGGTGCGTTCTTTATTCTTCTGCGCATTGCCACTTTGCGTGACGTAGAGGTGCTACGTTGGGATGAATGTGAGAGGTTACCAGCACATCGCAGCTCTACTTAGCTTAACTAATAAATGGTTATTCTAAAGCTAATCAAACATATCCCTTCAGGTCAGCCCTTTCTGAGAGTTTCTACCTTGAGGACGTTCCCCTTACTAATTCCCTTTTACGCTGACACCTCTCGCCATTCTCCATCTTCTTCACCACTCCAGCAGCTTAAACCGTCCCGACTCCTTGCCCATCAATCAAGAACTGTGAGGGCATGCTCTCCCAACCGCCGGTCTCCAGCAGCCAGGCCCCTCCTTGTGCGTGAAGCGCTTCAGCGATCATTGCGGCCAAAGCCTCTATGCTCTCCAAGCTTCCTCCCACTGCCTGTCGAGCAACAGCGACGGCTCCCGCAAATGTCACTAGGGTGACCAGCATACCCCAGGAGGGCCCTGTTCCCGTGACCGCCAGATGTACCACAGTGTATACCGCAGTCATCAGATCTTCCACCGACTTGTTCTCATACTGGAGGGTTTGGGCCATCAGGGCAAAGTCTCCTCCGTACCTGGTCATTATCCCTGCGCACACGTTTCTCAGTCGATTGCTGACAATGTTGGGGGCCAGCGTGCTGAAACCTAGACGGTGGTGCACATATTCCAGGACCACTGCTTGCGTCTGTGTCTTGAGCACCTCCATGTCTGCAAACACCAAACACAGTCAAGTAATAACATCCCACATTAAATTTTTCTTTCTCCTTGCCTCTCAGTGGCGCCCTCAGGCCAGGCTGACCCTCCAGGATATCAGAGCTCCTTAACACCTATCAATAACGTCTTTAATCACAAAAATAGACAATCCTTTAGTTCATTGAAACACCAGTTCCAAGGCCTCTTACAATAGATTCAATGAAAACTATCAACTTTATATTTGCGTAAGCGTTTTCTTCATTGCAAAGCATCCCTACACTACAATCAAAATGAAAGAAAAAAGAAAAAATTTAAAAAATACAGCAGTGCAAGCTTTTTCTTCATTGCAGAGCATTCTTACACTACAATCAGGTGGGAGAGAGGACATGTTTACATTTAAACAGTCTCCCATTCTCGCGGGTCCCATTCACCTTGGCCTGTTACTTTCTTTTCGTCCCCCTCTGGGGAAGCCCACTCACTTAAATCAACAATGTCCCCTGTTTTTAACTCCGCCACAGGTCTCTCCTCCTCTCTCCCGCCGGAAGAGACCTGAATAATCATTTGGTTAACCGCCGCACACATGCATAATCGTCGCACACATGGGATCACGCAACATACAATTAGACCCAATATCGCCAAGATCATCAAAAGCTGAATCCCCAATTTCACTACCCATGCGCCCCATTCCCCAAAAGTGTTGTCCAACCATGAGGTAACCCATGATAGAGACCACGGGGCGATTCCCGAATTTTCTTCCAGTTCTCTCCTCAACCCAGTTAGCTTTACCATTGCCTCATAAAAGTCCCCACCTGGTGCCGTATGGTTTGGAATGAACGTACAACATTTATCTCCGAACATACTACATACTCCTCCCTCCTTAGCCAACATCCAGTCCAAAATTTGCCTGTTTTGTATTGTCATTCGACTGGTGGCACTCAACTGTTCCCCTAAGGCCCTCAGGGCCATCTCGGTATAGTTCAAAAATCTCTGCTGATTATAGTATATGTAATTAATCCACTCCACATTTTTATTTATGCCTACAGATGGTATGAGGGACTCAAATCCTGCGGCTATTTCATTACGAGCTTTAAATTCATCTGGTATCCCCCTCGGTTGGCCTATAGCATCAATGTAAACTCCCCCAGCCCTGTCGAACGCCTCTACACTCCTCCTGACCCTGTGGGTATTGGTGGCCTGTGCTACCCTTTCCCTGTCTCCCTTCTTCATAATTACGACACCACTCGAGACCATTAGTCGGGTACACAATCCCTCCCAATTTCTGGGGAGGGTCGGCCACAGCTTTCCTCCTCCACACAACCACCAGGAATCAGCCAGGGCCACGGACTGCTTCTGCGCCCATTTCCCCATCTGTCTGTGAAAGAATTCAGGTGCCCAGGGTGTCACATACTCCCACTTACCCCCATTTCCCAGGGGAACCTCAAAACTACGCTTCCACCTGCCTCCATTTGCAACACAGTCTCTTTTTGTGATACGGGTTGTGTCTGTACAAGCTTCTTTTATAGTAATACCTGATGTGTTATTTTTACTCAACGCCCCCCGCATGGCCTTCTGCCACTCAATCCTAAAGCGTAAATCCTAAATCCTTCTTATCGTCTGCCCTTAGGATGGAGTAATTAGCAATTATAATACTTCCGCACTTCCCTCGAAATCTACTCACATTAACTCTATTACCTGTTCCCTCATAACATTCATATTCATCCCCTCGTCCTACATCCAGGATCACTCTGCTAGGGGGCGCTATCTCTGGTCGGGTTAATGGCCACTTGTGTACCCCTGCACACACATCACGCACCTGAGTCCTAGTCTTATCTTGACTGTGGTCCCCTCTAATCAACACGCCTGCGGCCATAGCCATTACACACCATGCGGGGCATAGTATGTCTCCCGAGTATGAAAAATTACGCACCATTTCGCAGTCGGTAGCCCTGTGAGTGAAAGGAACTATTTCCAATTTTGGACAGTAGCTGGCACACAACATACACTCTTCTTAGGTCTGCCTTTTGGCCGTATAATATGCCCACTGGTACCATTTATTACTCTTAGCCTTTCTCCACATGTCCTGTACTACAACTTGACCAGTTCCATTACGTTCTTCCAACCCCCAATCCGTCCACTCATGCATTGACACATTAACTTCATAATCTCTATGCTGTTGTCTTCTTTGATATTCTGAGCTCTTCCTTCTAGGTGCTCGTTGGTGACGTGCTCGAGCTATCTCAACTAATTGCTTATCGCCACTACTCCCTTCTAGGGATCTTTCTGGTCGCCTTACCCCTCTACCCGTAAGGTTGGAGTTCTGTACTTCCCCCGTGTTGTTGGTGTGCCCATTCAAAGTCAATGTCATCAAAGTTGATGGTTTCAAACTCTTGTCTAGGGTGTAACTCTGGGGCCTGACCTTCCCCTTGGGAGCTGCTGGCTCCTTCGGGCAATTCACCCCGTTCCCCATTTCCATCAGGCTCTGGAGGGCCTGTGATGCCAAGATCAGCAGCAAGCTCCCCAAGATGAGCCAGCCCAGGAGGGGTACCATCCGGCTCCTCCATAGGCTCTGGCTCCTGGGGGTCTCGCTCAGGTGGGCCCTGGTGTACCGGGCCGTCACCGAGACCTTCCGGGGCGGCTGCAACTTTTCCGACCCCCCTTCCAGACTCTCTTCCTGGTTGTCCTGAATTTTGTTCTCCTCCATACTCACCTGTGTCCCCCTCTCCTTCATCGCTGCTGTCTCCATCCTCTATCAGCGGTTCGGGAAGGGCTCTGTTGGAAATTCTATTACAATGTTTCAAATGGTACCACACGTCACTACCTCTTACCTTAACAGCCGTTGGGGTTGCATGCGTTACCTCAAAAGGTCCGTTTCTCCGCGGTTCATTCCACCGCCTTCGAAAGACTCTTATATACACTCAGTCGCCTGGCTGGATGGGGTTCTCTGGCTCTTCCTCTGGCTGCTGTTGTTGGGCTCTGTGCTGTTCCTGCAAGCATATTTGCTGGTGTATCTTTGACATTTGTCTTACGTACATTTGCAGTTCTCTCTGTAATTGTTCCAGGGGCGGTCCTTCGAAAACCCCCCTCAGGTTCGGGGAGGGCATAGGTCGGCCTGCCATCATTTCGTGGGGTGAAAGGTGTGTCTCGCTATGTGTCTGTGTGCGATATGCCATAAGCACCAACGGTAATGCATCCACCCAACTCAACCCCGTCTGCTTACAGACTTTAGCTATTTTAGCTTTCAGAGTCCCATTCACTCTTTCTACAATTCTCTGCGACTGGGGATGGTAAACACAGCCTAGCTTCCACTTAACCTGTAGCACTGTGCTGACCCTCCTTAAGGTTTTTTCCACAAATGGGGTCCCATTATCTGAACGAATTACCTTTGGGATCCCAAATCTAGGAAACACTTCTCTAGTCAGGAATTCTATTACATGGGCCGCAGTTTGTGTCCTGGTGGGAAACGCCTCTACCCAATGACTAAACCTGTCCACTTCCACAAGAAGGTACCTTTGACCCCTTATTGGTTTTATCATATGCACATAGTCAATTGCAAGGTGTTTAAATGGACCCTCTGGTACTGGTACCTGTCCCAGTGGGGTGCTTATTCCCTTCCTTATGTTGTATTGCGCACACACCTCACATTCTCCCAACACCCTATCTACGTGCGCCTGTAAGTACGGTGACCAAAATCCTTGACGTATTATTTTCCTTATTACCTCCCCCCTCACACAATGGTCTAACCCATGCGCGTGTAGAACTAAAACCAAAACCAAAGAAACAGGAATTACCAGGGAGCCATCATGCGCTCGCCAAAGGCCATGCCCGTCAATCATCGCTCCTCTTTCTCCCCACAGCGTCTTCTCGTTTGTGGGTGCCCTGTTTTGCATCTCCGCAATATTTTGTAATGTAACATGTGGTTGTACAGTAACCATGGGTGCCATTACCATGCATGTACTTCATGCCGCTGCTTTAGCCGCCTCGTCTGCTACAGCATTGCCCTTAGTGATGTTTAACCCATCTTTCTTGTGAGCTTGACATTTCACAATAGCTAGCCGTTTAGGTAACATCATAGCGGTCATTAGATCTGTTATTTGTGTCAGATGTTGAATCGGGGAGCTATCTGTCTTTTTAAACCCCGTTTGCCGCCATACTGCTCCGAACAGGTGACACACGCCATGCGCATAAGCAGAGTCGGTATAAATATTTGCTATCTTTCCTGCTGCTAGTAAGCACGCCTCTGCCAAACTCCGCTTTCTGTGCTGAGCATGGTTGCGGAACCTTCTCAGATTTTACTGTCTCAAAAACTTCAGTGTCTATCTGGCTCACTACAGCATAGCCGGCATGGATTCCTTTGTGATCTCTAAAACATGAGCCATCAACAAATAAAGTTATGTCAGGATCCACCAGAGGTACAGATTCCAAATCCGGTCTTAATCTAGAAAAGGCTACTGCTTCGGCCACACATTCATGATGTTCTCCCTCAAACTGAAATGGAATACTTTCCGCTGGGTTAACGGTGGTGCACCTAACGACTGACACATCTGGATAAGTCAACAGGGTGCAGTACTGCAGGATACGAGGAACCGTAAGAACAAACCTCCCTTGCTCTATCAATTCCATCACCTTATGATGCATGTATATTACTACCAGGTAGCCCATTGTCAAAGGTGAGGCCTTATTGTAAGCATAATACAACGCTGCCACTCTCTGATAACAAGGTGGCCATCCCTGGGCCACTCCATCAAGCCGAGTACTATAATATGCCAGGGGCTGCTTTCTTCTCCTCTCGCATGTTTCCTGTACCAGAACAGCTGATGCATAACCATTGCAACGATTAGCTACATAGAGCAGAAAAGGCTTTGTATAATCGGGTGTCCCTAATGCAGGTGCTGTTTGTAAGTCTCGCTTAATAGTTTCAAAAGCGACCAGTGTGTCTGTTGTCCAGTTAAGTGAAGCTTTCAAATTCTTTGAGTCTGCCTGGGTGATGAGAGCCCTCAACGGAGCCACCTTTACTGCGTAATCCTCCACCCAGTCCGAACTAAAACCCGTCATGCCCAAAAACGTTATCATCTGCCCCACCGTCTGTGGTTTGGGGGCTTTACTTATGCCCTCTAGTTGGGATGGGGCTATGGCCCTACTGCCATGTGCTATCACCCTTCCTAGGTATTCTACCTGCGACAGGCAGTACTGTAATTTTACTAATGAGGCCTTGTGGCCCCCTTCTGCAAGCCTTACCAAAACCGCAGTGGTATCTACGTGACATTCTTCCAGGGATGACGAACAAACCAAAATATCATCGACATACTGAAGGACAGTGCTATTTAGTACATGATTGAACAGGCGTGGAGAATGTTTAAATCCCTGCGGTAGACGGGTATAGGTGTACTGCTGTCCCCTATAAGTAAATGCAAACAAATACCTTGAGGCTTCTGCTAATGGAACACTGAAAAAAGCTGAACATAAATCAATTACTGAAAAATATCTTGCATCTGGTGGTATGTTAGTCAACAATGTATGTGGGTTGGGTACTTCAGCAGCAAAATCCTCCACCGCCTCATTAACTGCTCTCAGATCATACACCAGGTGCCATTTTTGTTTATCTGCCTTAAGCACAGGTAGTATTGGGGTGTTGCACGGGCTTCTGGTAGGGGTCAGCCCCCCTGCTTCCAGGAGGCCCGTGATAGTACTTTCTATGCCTGCCTCTGCTTCCAGCTTTAGAGGGTACTGTGGTGTTCTAGGTAACCTAACCTGTTGTTTTAATTTAACATGAACCGGAGCGGCTGCCTTAACCAGCCCCACATCTGAGTCATGTTGTGACCATAAATATGCTGGGACGAAGTTTACCATTTCATTTTTCAATTCACTTTCTTTGCTTTCTATTTGCTGATTCATCACCCTAGCTCCCTCGACCATAATTTGAACGTGCTGTGTCTGTCCCAGTACTGAGGTCCTGAAAAGTATTTTTATTATTTGGCCGTCATCAGATACATCAACAAACGGGTTTTCAGTATGCCCCCATTCCACACTCTCCGCGCGTCTTACCATACCGCCTAAGTGTTTAGATTCAAAACCCTCGCCTACCAGCACCGTGACATGAGGGCATGCATCTGGGATGTCTTCTACAACCAATGCCACACCTTCAGGGCCAATTATTGCATGCCTAATTACTACAACTACCAACTGCTGTCCTACCCCCTGATCCCATATTTGGCCAAACCATACATCTGGCCCTTCATGATATGCCACTGTACAGTGGCTTGGCACCCGAGGCCTATATGCTTCCACCATCACAGTGTATAAATAATTTGACCATTTGCTCAGAAACTGCTGTACCGCACTGTCCACCTGCCCTATCCAATACACATTTGCTACACCGACCTGACATACGGGAAACAGCGCCATCTGCTTCACAATGGGCTCTTGCTTAGACACAAGCACTCCGTCCGGAGTGCACCATATTTGTAAACCTAGCTTACAGAGGGCGCATATGCCCAATAAGTTAACTGGGGTTCCTTCAGACACTAAAATAGGTAATTACACTGACTGACCATGTGCCGTCAAACATATCGGAGCTGTTAACGGAGTTAATTGTACTGTCCCTGAGAATCCAATTGTTTTGGCGTACTTGCCAGATCGGGGGAGGTGCTCCGCAAATTGTGACCCCACACACATGTAGGTCGCACCGGTATCAATCATCATAGGGGTCACCTTTCCATTTAACAGAACCTGGACTACAGGCTCTTTGCCAGCCTCAGTAATTATCAAAGGAAGCTGGCTCTCCCCCTCTGGAATCTCAGGGCTTCCTCAGTAACCTGCGTTGGGCCCTGGCCAATGATTGGCAGGGCCCCTGGGGGCACTTGGCTGCACCGACCACAATACTCCCTGCCCCCCCCTCTTTGTTTGCTGGGTATCATCATATGCCCTCTCTGTCCACACTGCCAGTGCTCTCCATAGTTCCCTACTGGGGCTAGTCCCCGGCTCTGCCTACCCCTTTCCACAGAAAAACCCCACCCTCTGGGGGCTGCTGGTAATCTCTGTCGCTGTTGCTGTTGACCCTGGGGCGGCTGGGTATATATCACTATCGGAGCCTGCTGCGGTTGGGGTGGGTACGGGCCCGAAATCGGGGTAGTTGTAGGCACAAAAGGTTGTGGTTGGGTGTTTACTTGTGGCTGCTGTTGGGGCTGGAGTGGCGCCAACAACGGGGCCTGTGTCACCTGTGCCTCCATCGGGCTTACTTCTACTACTGGCGCCTGAACTTTCTTTTTGTTTTTTAATCCAGCCGTTAATTCGCTGAGCTGTAATTGAGCTACCTTCCTCAGCACGTCCTTTTCCTGATCTTTAACCTTTCTCTCCTCTCTTCTGTATTTTTCTATAGCATGTGTTAAGTGTTCACAAAACTCTGCCTCCACCTTATAATACAACCCTACCACGTCTTCCAAGCGGCTCTTTACCGAGGCAGGTAACCCATCAAGCAGCACTCTCCTAAACATGGTGGTATGCAGGTAATCTTTATCTGGGTTACTATCAGTCTCTAATTGCCATTTTTTCTTCATTTTTTGATAATACACCATCGGATGCTCTGTTTCACCCACCTGCTCTCCCTGTAGATGATTTGAATCTGGCCTGGATGGGTACGCACCCCTTAGTACAGCCCATAACTTGTTGCGATAGGGATCAAACTCAGCTCCCACCACTGTCACCTGCTTCCTCCAGGTCTCCCTCACCTGCCGTTTTAAGGAACCTCGTTGTTTCATCTATTCCCACTGCTCTGGCCAGGATCGCTTTCAGGTCCCCTATTGCCAATCTCTTTCCCTGCGTTTTATCTTCAAATTCTCTGATCCATTTGGTTGCTCCTTCATGTATACTAGGCAAACTACTTATTAGCCCCTCTAGGTCTACCGTCTTCCAAGGGATGTACCTCGCATCTCTCCCGGCCACTATTATTGGGGTTTCTACAATTAGTTCATCGTTATTTACTATTTGGGACCTGGTAGTTACTCCTACTTTCAACTTCTTCGCGCTCCCTACCTCAACCCCATCACCTTGTTTCATCTTTGCCAACTGATCCTTCAACTCCTCTATCTCCTCCAGGCTCTTACCCAGCTCCTGTCTAGCCTTATCCCATCTGTCGTCATGCTCTTGCTTATCCGCAGCTGCCTGCTGTGTTAGCACCCCCAACTGTTCTTCCGAATCTTCTACGAGTCTTTTGTTCTCTTCTGCCTGTGCCCATCCTGCCTTAGCCTTCTCCTCTGACTCTTTTAATCTTTCTGTTAATTCTTTTACCACTGCCTTCAAGCTTTCCATCTCCCTTTCTTCCACAACTTCCTTCCCCTGCACTGGACTAGGATGAGGCCTCCTGGAGACTGCATCATATTGACTATACGTATTCAGCACTTCTCCCACCTTTTTACACTCATTAAACCGTTTATATGCATCTAAAACCTCTCCTCTCCTTCTCCTCAACTTCTCCACCCCCACACTTCCCAGCGCCGGACGTGAAGATCCCTCACCACTACTTTCCGCCTCAACCATCCCATTACGTGCCACATTTTTACCCCACACATCGGGTACAGTTTCTCCGTCTATTGTTGTCACATTCGCCTCAAATGAGCCTGCTAACATTGGGTACAATCCCTGCTCTCCCTGCCATGGCAGGGGGTCAATTTCTACTTTCCTTGTCATTGGGGCATGAGGAGGCAGATTAGCCTCAGGAGCAGTTGCCCGCTCTCCAACAGAACCTTATTTTGTTCTTCCCTTTTTTCGCTCCCTGCCTATCTTTCTCTTGCTTCCGTATAAAATTTACTCAACACCATTATTTCTAAGCTTTGTTTTTCCTGCCTCTTTTTCCCGTGGTCCTTCTGCTTATGATTTAAGATAAGGGCTCTCATGTTCTCACACCGGTCTACATCAAACGTACCTCCCTCCGGCCACCTCACCAGGGCCTCTTTAGTCCTCTTAGTCCATTTAGATGATATTTTATCTATTAGCTCCTTAGCGAACGGCTCTCTTTCTCCTAATATGTGCGCCGGGGTCTCACAATCTCCTTCCATGCTTTTACTCATGTTACTACTGTGGCAACGTGTACTCACCTCCTGCGGCAGTCTACCTCCTTACACCCTTTTCTTCTCAACTGCTTCTCCTTCTCCTCTCCAGTTCCCTGTAATTTCAAATTAGTTTAATAGTTCTTTATTATTGTACACTACAAAAATCAGATTACGATCTTTTTCTTCTTCTTTTTTTTTTCCCAATCATTCCAACTCTCCATCCAGCCTATGCCTCCCATTCGCGCTCTACAGGCCTCGCCGTGACTCAACACGCACCACATTACTTAAGGCTCAGTTATCCTTATATTTCAGCTATTTAGTTGCCGCCATATACATTTGCAGGCACAATCACGCCAACCCAACAAATACTGCAACCTACTTAATGAGGTGCAAGTATAGCCTATTACTTTGGTGTGTGCACATAAGCAACTGTAATTAGGTATGCATAAGCTGGGGGCACCTAACTTCCTCATACTTCATTCTCTACTCTCCCCAACCTGACCTCTCCAACACCTCGTCAAGCTTCCTCCGTCTTGCAACGAGTCTCACCTGCATTCCTTCCCTCCACGGAAATGGTTCCTCCCCCAGCTCCGTAACCCAAGCGGGCATTTGCAACATTTCCTCAGGAGTCAGTTCAATTTTATCCCACTGGGCAGCCTCCCAACATACACAACAGTCACACTCACACATCTCGCAGCAACAGACCCCAGGACTGTCTAACCCAGCAATTATGCACTCAACAGTTTCAGCTTTAATCATTTTTTTAAATGGGGCGGGAGCAATCCCTCTTTCCCCTGACCCACTCTACTTTTCTCCGAGCGATCTTTATCCAAATAGTCAATGTTTCCATATGGGGACCTAGCCGATCCGGCTGGACATTGGCCCAGTACTCATGATCCTGCCTGTCAAGGAGGTCCTCCAGAATTGGAGCCAAGTTACCTTTGTCCCACCACCAAGCTAGTGCCAATGCACTTCTGGGGCACAACAATTCCAACCCCTCGGCCCAAAAGGTCATTTTCCTTAAAGCCCAGTTCACAAAGTTATCCATATTGTGCACAATCTTTATTTTCCCATTAGCACATAATTCCCTGTGTTTCATTTCACACCAAAAATGGGTTCTAATTCCCTGGGTCTGTATTTTATTACTCTTCCCCACATCCCTTTCAATGTTCATGCCAAACTTCAGCCCTCGTAAGAACTTTACTCGTAGGTCATCCCTTGCTGCTATCTCAGCCTCTCCGTAGTACCATACTGGCCGGTGACCGCCACCCCATTTTCTCATCCAAGCCACACACCCGTCACAGCCACCGCATGGGTTAGAGGGCGGCATGCCTCGATCTCGCTTTCGCTAACTTCAGCTACATCCTCCTCATCTGGTGTCACTGTATATAGGAGAAGTTCATCCTTTGAAGATAGAAGGGAACATAAATAAGTTAAGTTATATAATTCAACGTGCATATCACGGCTTCGCCTCAGGCAGTCCATTCCCTTATGATATCTAGTCTGAAATTACTCGTATCATGGCAATCAATGCTAAAGACCACACACAAAGTCAGACTTCACTCAAGCTGTTTATTGAGCTCATCTAGTTTTATTTCAGAGTCACAATGCAAGCTTCCAAAAACAGTTAATTGTGTCATTTTAAAATCATGTTTCTTAAATGCAACAACAACACATGGGCCATTTGTATTTATTCAAGGCTTTCAAACTTTGCTGGGGGATGAGTCCACACCATCCAATCCACCTGCTTCACATCAGGTACCGAAAGTCCAGACATCAAATACGCTTAAAAATTTGTAAAATACATTTTAAAACATGAATTTGGCAAGAGCTTTTTTAAAATTATCAAATAATATCTACTAATTTGTGCCCATAGTCAATTAGGTAACTAAATTCACATCAATGTGTCCGTCATGACGGGGGACGGGACTAACTGTATTATAAATAAACGGCATTATTTATTCATTCATTTATCATTATTACTTATTTATCATTATTACTATCTTTATCATCAGTATTTTACTTTTGCAATAAGTGCCTTAACTAACTACTATTTGTCCTTTACAACCATCCTCCACTTACTAAACATACTAATTATAATTCAATTGTACCGTACACAGTGATTCACCCAAAAAACTCCAACAATGCGTTATAGTGCAGCAAGTTTTTACTCAAAACTAGTTCAACAGACATTAAGGTAATATACTCAACAGCTCCCTCCTGTTCATTCACCTCATTATTGCTATACCGCAATCCCAACTGCAGATGCAAGGAACTGGGAAGACAATATTTCAGGATAGGTGCTGTTATCTCTTCAAGCCGAAAAGTGTAAGTTCTCTCTCTCTTTCGACCGACAAACAAGGCGTACCCTGTGTACATTCCCATTTCCAATCAACAGGCAATGGGACCTTATAAGGAAATGCACTTTAAGGATCCTATCATATCAGGAAAAGGAACACCCCTGCAAAATAACCCTTATGCCCTGTATCCTAATCAATATATTTGGTGCTTTCAGTCAGCCTCGCTCTACGGGAAAACACAGTACATGTAGACAAACCACGTACCCTGCCACCAGCACCTCCACCAATCTATCGTGAAACTCAGTCACCACCACACCTACAACTCCTACCACACACCTCATAGCCCTCCTTCTGGCCCGAGTCACCTGCACCTTGATCTTTCTTATCCTTATGGTAAGCTGGCCACTAGCTACTACCACCTCCTGCTGTCTTTCCACTTCAACACAAAACTGGTGATTGGCCCTCCTTTGGTCTGCGTCCAGCTGCTCCGTTGTCCACACTCTACCATCTACATAATGCCACCCCGCTTCAGTCCAGTCATCACCAATTGGGGGAGGCACCACTCTCACCCTTCCCTTCTCGCACCACATCCACATTCTCCCTTCGTCACATGTTGGACACATGCTACCTGAGTTATATTTTCCACACCTTTCACATCTCCTGAGTCTCACTCTTATTTTCTGTGAATCCCTGTCTATGGGCCCCACATGAACACTTCCACAGTATGGACACATCCCTGATTCCATCACAGCTGTAAGTGTGTGACAAATCTCCCAATTTAATGATATTACAAAACGAAGGACAGTGTCAAAGAGTTCAAAAACTATTAACACAGAACGACAGAAACGCTTTAGTGGTTAGACATTTAAAAACCAAAACAAACTCATTTGTTTATCAAAAACGCTGCACCATCCGTGGCATTAAGCTTGGAAGGGGTACGTCACTCCTCATCCCCACCAAGTGGCGCCAGTACACCATTTACACCTGGCCCAGTTCTAACTCCGGAGACACCAGTCACCACACTTTGCGGGAGACAAAAACACAGGTGCGTGCTTGTCAGAATTTCTTAAATACTCAGTGTAACTACTCTCCACTATCCCCCACTTTACCGAGCTCCCTAACTCATGACCTACCCCAATGATGTACTTCTCATACACATATACTGTATATCTATATTTAAGCACTCCCCGCAAAGCTACCGAAGTCACGTTTTATGTGGTAGTTATCATTATATCATTCGGGTTTTTAGGCTTCGCCCCCTCCCCAAACTAACATTACTGTTAAGGCGGTTCCCATGTTTTCCTTCCACACTTTAATTTAACACCACTATTATTATTGTTATTCTTACCACTACCACTCTAATTATTCGGTCACTTTACTGGTTGGGTTCTATCATCTACACCTCCCAAAATTCAGGACACCAATTCCAAATTTGAAAATCATCTCTGTCACATCACACCTCCGAGCCATGCACCAGTCCACGTTTTACGCCTCCATCCAATCTGTAGCAAGGCAAGCAACGAGCACAGGAAAAGACTTCATCATGACAGGAAAGCAACAGTGAGCAGATGTCAGTTAAAGTTCAACCCCGTTGTAATGGGGAACTATTGTTAGTTTTCACCAAAGGAGAAACTACTGCGCAGCATAAGCAAGCGTCTCAAACAGTTCTGCACCTGCTGACATCGCTTTTTATAATTGAGGGGGCTGTTCAAGTGTGCAGCAGTGTCTGCCTGCATGCGTGATCATATTTGTTTCCACAGCATCTCCGCAGCACAAGCGCGTTACAGCATAATCCATACTCGTAATACTTGTACTGACATAGCGGTTTATCTAAAGCGCCAGCAACGTGCATCTTAAAAACCTAACTCGGCAGCGAGACCTCAACCGAAGGACCGATATCAGGGTCAAAAATATACACGCATACCAAGGGCAGCTACCCGGCCCTCAGCGGCAAAAACCTTCCTCCTTGCCCCCTTCTCCCTTAACCAAATCGTGTCGCTAGCTCAGGCATCGCGCATGAAGTCAAAAAGCTCTGTTAACAAGCCAAGCCAAGCCAAGCCAAGCCAACTTTATTTATAAAGCACTTTTTGTGCAGCAGCCACTGGCCAAAGTGCTGA
>JAQMCW010138595.1:0-14884 GCA_030068335.1 Chrysichthys cranchii | reverse complement strand
GAACAATTATAGGGTAGGGGCTCTGTAGGGGAGGGGCTTCATAGGGTAGGAACTATAGGGGAGGTGCTATGGGGTAGTGCCTATATAGGGTAGAGACTATAGGGGAGGTGCTATAGGGAACAATTATAGGGTAGGGGCTCTGTAGGGGAGGGGCTTCATAGGGTAGGAACTATAGGGGAGGTGCTATGGGGTAGCGGCTATATAGGGTAGAGGCTATAGGGGAGGTGCTATGGGGGACAATTATAGAGTAGGCGCTATAGGCTGTAGGTGCTATAGGGCATAGCCATGGGTATGGATGGCCTGTAGCCTGAGGAGCGGAGGTGGGTACAGAGTGTACAAAACAACCCTTTTCTGGGTCAAGCTACCCTTCTTGGATTACTCATTAGACTCAATGCTTATTTAGTCATTTAAGGTTAACCTTGGTGTTTTTATATGAGAAGATAATTTAATCTGGAATTAGATTCTCAGTTGTTTATTGAAGGCAAGAGGTGTGTGGGAGTGGGGGGTTAACCAGCTGAAAAACATTTAGCATTTGGGATTCTCACCAGACAAACATTACGACTAAGATCAGACCATATAACGGAGAAAATGTTTAAAGTTTTAAGACTTTCTTGAAGCGTTTGTTTTAAAGTCAGGGCTCTGTTCAGAAGTCATGGCCCCTTTAAACCGAGACATATATTTTTAGATATATTTAAATAGACTTTGTTCTCAGGATATTCTATCTATTCAAATGTTAACCACATTTAGGTAAATTCGCACCATGAGGTTTACCTAGTGCAGGTAGTTCTTTGTTAAATCTTCTCAATTATTATTTGGCACGATGCCTGTGTTTTTAATCATTATACTGTATATTACACTACATATTTTCGCTGAACCGTGTCACTTCATACGTGTGCAAACGGGTTTGCTTCAACTATTTAAATGGTGAATTTAAGGGGGGGGTTATGTGGCACGGTGGCTAAGTTGTTAGCACTGTCGCCTCACAGTTCGAAGGTCCTGGGTACGATCCCTGGGGTCGATACGGGTGCCTTTCTATGTGGAGTTTGCTTGTTCTCTCCCCGTGTCCATGTGAGTGTCCTCTGGGCACTCCAATTTCCTATAGGGTAGGAGCTATAAGGAACAGCTAGAGGGTAGAGCTATAGGGGTAGGAGCTACAGACATTAGGCTAATTGGCTACTCTAAATTGGCTGTAGGTACGAATGTGAGTGTGAATGGTTGTCTGTCTCTGTGTCGCCCTGCGGTGGATTGGGGACCTGCCCAGGGTGTAACGCCGTCTCTCGCCTGAAATCACCTGGGATTGCCTCCAGTTTCCCCCCGTGACCCTGAACAGGATTAAGCAGCAGAAGACAAATAAAGAAAGAGTCATGGAAACACTTGAATTTTGAAAAAGCGCTCAGATATACTGCAAAAAAAAGTTGAAACACCCTCGCATGAGGTGTTTGACATACCAGTACGTCACGGAATTGAAATTGAAAAAAGCTACTTTTTTTTTTTTTTTGGTATGTTTGTCGTATGATATGACGCTAAGACGTGGTGGATGCAGTTGAAATCACCATGGCAACGCTTATCAGGTGTTGGCGAACCATCCCTAAGATCGTATGACATCACTCGATGGAGGCACAGACCATTTGCACAAGTGTGTGTTTTGGTTAAATTGCTTCAAATTTGTGTACAAGTGCAGTGGAAATTGCTGTAGTAATGGTAATAATAATAATGTACAAGTATTAAGTGTGATAATTGTGGACTGCACACCCACGAAACCTCAACCCCCTGAGAACAGGCACTGATGTAATTCTTTCCTGAGACTATTCAAATATTAACCACAATATATAAATATGCGCCATCATATCTACTTCATCTCTTCATAGTCTGCCTTTCTTTCTTTACTGCATCTTTTTATGACTGAAATTGTTTTCAAAGATATTAAAATGTTGGCATTAGAGATGAAGGCAGGCCACTTTTCATTTTCCGAAACTAGTGACTACTCTGAAAGCTTGAGTATCAGCTGAAAGCAATTCCTGACCGATGATAATTTCTTTAAAAACTTTAAACTTGAATGATTCTTTTTTCCTTTTTACTGAAGCACTTTGCAGTTCAAGGCTGTGCCCCCCCCACACACAAAAAATATAAATACATTTTTTTAAAAATCACATGTTGTGAATAGAACGTTTTAAGAAAGTGTACCTGAAATATAATTATAATAATAATAATAATAAAGCGTAAGAAAAGATAAACATGATCATGTCTCTTTATATATAAATGTTTCCAGGTTTACAAATACATTTCTTTTCCAAAACCAGTTCCAGTCTTTGCCGTTTGTGCTGTTTGATATCCGATATATATATATATATATATATACTTTTTTTTTTTTTTTTTTTTTTGTCACCCCCCCGACATCGGAATTCCAGGACTGGGTTTCAGATCGGTACCAGATTATATTCATGTCAAAGCTCTTCTGCTTTTTTGGGGGTTACAGAATCCATTAAGTGTCAAACTGACATTCACTTATTTCTTCTTGTTTTTAAGTTATTGAGGTGCACCTTACAAAACGAGCAACTTCCTATTAAGTGCACATAGCTATATCTAGCATAAAAATGTTTAAATCATAATTGCGCAAAGAACACAACGTCTAGATTTGTAATTTAAAAATGTAATAATCGCGAGCCCTGTCATCATAAATCCCACAAAGAAAAATAAACTAAAATCTAATCTCTGGGCGGTGCGATGGTTAGCACTGTCACCTTACAGCAAGAAGGTCCTGGGTTCGATTCCTGGGGTCGACCTGGGTGCCTTTCTGTGTGGAGTTTGCATGTTCTCCCCATGTCTGTGTGGGTTTCCTCCTGGTACTCCGGTGTCCTCCCACAGTCCAAAGACACACGGAGAGGATTAGGCTAATTGGCTACTCTAAATTGGCCGTAGGTGTGAGTGTGTGTGTGAGTGGTTATCTGTCTGTGTGTCACCCTACGGGGGATTGGTGACCTGCCCAATGTGTGTACCCCACCTCTCACCCAAAGTCAGCTGGGATTGGCATCAGCTACCCCCACGACCCTCAACAAACTCGGATCCCACGCCATGAATCACAGCGTCCCAGACCCCTCCATCACTTTAAATCCAGCTGCCCTGTTTTTACCCAGCATGCCAGTTTCTTTGTAACTACTTATTTTCTACCCCTTTATCAATTAAGCCAGTTAAAACTAGCCTCTGTTTGACCTTAACTAGTTGCTCCTGCATATTGAGGCAAGCTGTCGTTCAGGACGTGTCCTCATGCGGAATCCGCTTTATAGATTAAGCCTGAATGAATGGAGCACTTCTAGTATGTTAGTCTTTTCTCCATCCCACTAACGTGCCATGAGCCGGACAGATGGCAGATTAACGCTCAGTGTTGCTTTATTAACTTGTGAGGAGCGTACAGCGTATGGAGCGAGCTGCAAGAAAGTGATTACAGTCCTCGCCGCATCAGAGTCTGGTCTTGTACAGAAAGGCCGGCCTTCACAGTGCTCCAGGAACATTCCCTGCTTTTTACGGCTGATCGTGATGCCTGGGTTGCGCTTGGTTATTCAGAAAGCTACGTGAGGCCTGAGGTTCACAGTATGCCTGGGTGTTAATGCCGTTTAGGCAATGCTTCGGTGAGCGGCGGACAGAGCTCAAACTCCACCACAAAGAAATTTCTTGAGGGAATTGACTGACTTGTACTGAAAGTGAACTGAATCTTTAGGGTACTGAAATAGTATTGTTTTTCACAGATCACTCTCAGAAGTGGTTTTTTTTTTTTTGTTTTTTTTTTGTTTTTTGTTTTTTTTGCATCATGTGGTTTTCCTTGGTGGCTGAAAGGGTGAAGTATAAATCCATTAAGCCCCTGCTATATCGTGATTCACATTTCACATCCCCAGCTATTCACAGATTTTTGTTTGGAATACAGGTGCTCCCCGAGTTACGATGGCCTGACTTATGATTTTTCGAAGTTGCGATGACTATTGTGATACACTAAAAATGTTAAAATATTCCAAATATATTTAAAATTCACAGGCTCGGGTTTTTTTGTGATTATAAACGGAACCGCTTCAGCGGCAGCTGTTTGTAGACGGAGCTCAGTATTTGTGTAGCGTGGTGGACGGAGCTCAGAGCCAGTGCTGCGGCCCACATCATACAGGTGTGTGGCTCTCTCTGGCAAACTCTCTCTTTTGACAGAAGTGTGGTTTAAATGAAATCTTGCTTAAAGGTTAACTCACTCCACAGCATGAAGTATCGGTCTTCCTGTTAGCAAAACAGAGCACATAAAGAGCTCGTGACACCGTGGAGCATGACACAAAACTCTACAAAATAAATATTAAAACAGCTGATAACACAACTACATATTCGTTAAAACTAAAAGAACACAACAGGACTACACAATCATTCACTTTACCATATTAAATCATTTTCAGCACGAGCCGCATTAAACACTCCCCTCTGCCTCAATCAGGAAGTAAACAAGGGGATAAAGACGGCACTCTTAAAGCGACAGTACCCAGAATACACACACTTCCAAATTGCACTTTTTTTTTTAAATGGGACTGTGGTCTGAACACAAATATTTTAACTAATCATATAAAAGAACATTTGAGATGTTGAAGTTTCAAACAGGAAAAACAATAAATTATAAACATATAATTTCAACCTGGTTACATAAGCTAGGCTGAGATACCTAAGGTAGGCCAAGTGGTTCAACACAGTTGTTCGGCTTACGATGGGTGTGGCCGAACGCATCTCCATCGTAACTTGACTACCTGTATATAAATTATTTTTTTGCAGTTTACCCGGTATTATAAAATATTAACATTAATTACAGTTGAGTAAAGTATTAATTTATTAAATACAGTACAGTGTATATCATATTTACACAAGAGACAAAGAACACAACGTTGTTTACGAAAATGTGGTGTGGGGATACTGAAAAAATATGGCTGGAGGAACGAATCTGGCCAGTCAGAATGCCCTTTTTGTTTAACCTTGGTTGTGATTGGCTGCTGGCTACAATGTGTATGGTTGGGGAGAAGCAGCCAGCATTTGCCAAAGTATCGTCAGTGCTGGAGCTCCCATATTTCACCTCGCTATATACTCGCAAATATTTTCTTTGTGTTTAATTGTCTACAATGTGTTTAAAGAGTGTGGGAGGATCATTTAGGGCTTAAACTGTTTTAAAAAAAAAAAAAGAAAAAGAAAAAAAAACATTTGCGGTGGCGTCCATGTATTGCGGATTTTCGTCTTTTGCATGAAGTTTTGGAACGTAACCCCTGCAAAAGGCGAGGAATTACTGTTATATTCTCCATCTTTGCTTATTTGTGATTTCAAATCTGCATTACAGGTCCACAGCAACTCATCAGCACTGTACGACGGCCAGAAATGAAGAAAAAAATATTTTTGTCATGATGAGATTAAAGTCGACATTAAACTTAAAATTTCAAGAATAAAGTCAAAATTAGATGTCGACATTAAACTTGAAATGTCTGCTTTAATCTAGACATTCAAAACGAGTTCAGAGAGAGAGAGAGACACACACACACACCTTAAGGATCAAGCAACTTGACCAGTTGTCTTATTGTATTTTGCGATCCAACATAACCTCTCTGTATCGCACGCAGGTGTAACCATCGATATCCTTGCATCTGCCCATTTCCAACAATTTCAGTTTGCAAGAATGTGGCCACTTCCAAGTTTGTATGATTTCTCCTTCTGAACAAATGAAGTTTTCGGCACAGCCTTTTCAGTGTCCTTACACTAATGATCACACTGTGGTTCTGCGCTAAAACAGCCAGGATTTCTTTAGCACTGAGTACAACTTTATTCTCGACATTTCGAGTTTAATGTTGACTTTAATCTCGTCATGGCTAAAATATTTATTTTCTTCATGTGTGGCCCTAATACTCCGTCGTAGCACTGATATTCAAGTGTTCGTAATGATTTTTTTTGTTGTTTTTTAGGTTTAGTAAGGCACTTCAAGAAAGAGAAACTGCTAAGATGGTCAAGGTGTACAGGAAGCCTGAAAATACACAAGCCCTAAGTCTAAAACACAGACACAGGTCTAAAAGGAAACAGATCTGCACGATCATGATCTCGGTGTGTTTCTCAGTTTAACGTGAGCGTCGATTCAGAGGCATTTGCATTCAGGCAGTCTCATAAGACCAAGTTTCCCTCTTCTTCCTTACCCGAAACATGCCGACTCGAACACGTACTCTTTAATGAGAAGGAAGGCGTTTCTCCTAAACAGACGTGTAGCATCAGGTACGAAGTAGTAAATTCCCAACTACGACTAAATCTCTGAAATGACCGAGTGAGTCAGGTCTGAACACGTCATCTGACTCCAAACTAGAGCCCGAGAGGTCCAGGGATTTTAAGACTGGCTTTGCTGTTTGAGGAATTTTTTTTTTAATTAATTTATTTACTTTTTAAAAATCCAACCAGTGACGTCTTGGGTGACGTTCTGCCCTTTTTCTTTTTTTTTTTTTCTTTTTTTTTTTTCCCCCCCAAAAGATTTTCCTGAACATATACAGGTAGTTATTTAACAGTCCTCACCAAGCTGACATGACATCATGCAGTTTAATAATAAACCTGACTTATTGCCATCAGTCATGTTGTAAATCAAAGATTTGATAAGAGTCAAAAAAAGGGGGGGGGGAATTACGAATAAGCTTTCAAGGAAATAATTTGTTCATGTCGTGTGGGCCTGCCCTAAGAGCATCAGTGAGAACTGTAAATTGAAAAAATCTTGCATAATTATACGAAGGGGAATCAAAAAGTAAAGTCAAGTTTTACGTTTTTAGAGCAAAAGACAAAGCATGGAGTGGAGACATCTGTCTTCTCCAGTGAAGAAGGAATTCAAAAGTCAGTCCTCCCGTGAGAAAATCATGTTAACGTTCTTTTGGGACATGAAGGTTCCTATTCTGGAGCATTTCCAAGCGCATGGGCAAACAGTGAACAGTGCAAATTACTGTGCATTGCTGTGAAATGAAATTAAACCTGTAATTCGCAGCAAAAAAAGAGGAATGATGTCCAAAACAGTCTTGCTGCACCATGACAATTCACGTCCTCATACAGCAGTAGAGACAGTGCGACGGTCCGGGTTCCTATGTCTCCCACGTCCTCCTTACAACCCGGATCTGGTGCCGAGCCATTATCACATCTTCGATCCACTGAAGGAGATGCTGTGCGGTCGCAGATTCACCTCTGATGATGAAGTAAAGGAAGCGGGGCTCACCTGACTTCGGGAGCAGAAGAAAAACTTCTTCTCTACAGGAATCCAGAAGCTAGATGCCAAATGCATCGTCTCGCATGGGGGCTCTGTGGAAAAGTGATGTGTTCAAGTTCTCACAGTTATTTCTGTTAAAGCTCTTAAATGGATTTTGCCTTTGCTTTCTGATTCTCCCTCGTATTATTCTCGAGGTAAATATGGGTGAAATGAACACATGTTGTGTCCATTCAATATTGACCATGTATAATGAACATGATGATCTATGTCGTGAGCTCCTCTGCTCGGATCTGCTGATTGTTGTGGTTTGTGGCCTTCCAGATGCCTGGGTTGTACCCTCTGGTGGACATGGTGAAACATGGTGGACGCCCATCTTCCGTCTCTCCGTTTCTTTTCATTTTTTTTATTTATTTATTTTTTTTATAAATTGTCTTTGATTGGGAGAAACAAACGGCGATAAACATGTATCTGCAGTTAGCTCATATCAACAGGTTATATTGGTGTGCCAGTGTGTCGGACCAGGCTGTACTCTACTCTTATAAGAGCTTTTGCTTGTGCGTACAGGTGGCTATCAGGAGACAAACAGGAAAGACGTTAACGATACTGGATTCTCGAAACGTAATTCAAGTTTATAACTAAGCCGCAGGGGGTTTTTGGTCAGAATTGAACGAATTTACATTTTATTTATTTAGAAATTGTGAATAATGGTCACAATTGCAAATTCGAATCCTGATGATACCCCTCTCTCCTGTCAACCACAGCAACACGTGCCACTCGCAGGCAACTGTGAGCTCATGTATGGACAAAGGAAAACGGTATTAATCAAAGATTCTAGAGCGGAGCGAGATGAATCAGTTACGCATTAGGCAGAAGTACCCCCTGAACCACCGTGGACACCATTTTGATAAGCCCACCGTAACATTCAAACAACGGCTAGCGCCACCTCTTGGGAAACATACGCTAAACTGTCCAAAGTTCTTCAAGCAGTCATGAGAAGGTTAATTGT
This sequence comes from Chrysichthys cranchii, assembly GCA_030068335.1. Taxonomy (NCBI): domain Eukaryota; kingdom Metazoa; phylum Chordata; class Actinopteri; order Siluriformes; family Claroteidae; genus Chrysichthys; species Chrysichthys cranchii. The sequence goes on along the minus strand of JAQMCW010138595.1, from coordinate 6,653 downwards.
TGTCAATACTATCTGACTATCGATGTCTGAGGTCAAATGCGATCCACGATGTTAATCGATATCCGAGGCTTAAATCAAATGGGGCGAATTTTGCAGTGTAGCTGCATGGAGTTGAACTTACCTCAATTACCTCCAATTATTGAGAAAAAATCAAAACAATCCACTCAGATAATCTACTGATATTGTCTTAATACAGGATGTCATAATTTCTCATGATGCAACCAAGGCTAATACGTCAAAACAAGAAACGACGATTTCAGAAAAATGCCGCAAGTTTCCCATGGTATCCGGCCTCTGTGACGACAGGTCAGCTTACTAAAATGGCGCCCATAGTGTCGAACTTCTGTACTTCCTGATTATCAACATATTTTCTGGCCAGTAATCCATCTTGCGCATAGTGCTTTAGACTCTTTGGTATTAATTACATACATAGTCAGGCTTTTTTTTTTTTTCTTTCCTGTTTTGAGTGCCAGATCTTCCATGTTATCAAGCTTGCACAAACAGGCATAACTCATTGAATAGAAACCACGAATGTCTGTTATTAGTCATGAAACTTTCAGTGTGTTTGAAGCTCTTCATGCAGAAACGGAGCAGGCTAAACCATTTCACAGAAGACGCCAACGTCTGATCAATTGTATACGATGCATAGGCCCAGACGGGTATAGTTTTATCAGCTAGACTGTACTACACACCGGTCTCCCCTGCATGTGGATGGATTACTTGAACCCTCCTGGGCCCCTCGTGTGGCCCGTGATGGCCGGGCTTCATGAACACAGTCGCTCCTAGGATGTTTGGCTTAGCTGTCTGAAGTATCATATTTGGTTTTGTTTTAAATTATTCTCCTGGAAGTGATATGTTCCATTTGTGCTCAGAACTCCGGGATATGTGAGTTCCGAGTCAGAAATGTCAGCTGGAATGCCTAATGAAGTCGGATGTCCGACTCAGAGAGGGGAGAAACCGAAGCTCCTCACCAAACCAGAGTACAAAATCCAAAATGGCATCCTCCTGCCTGAACAGTAAGCAAAAAGTTGTAGTTTTATGTCATATTTAATTAAACCTCTGTTTATTTTTGTCATTTAATCAGTCTTACAAACAGCACTGTCCAAGTTTCACCTGATGCTGTTTTGATGGGCTAAATACCACCTCATGTGGTGTAAACAGGTGACGTTGCAAAATAATGGCTAATGGCTACCTGGTAGTGAGTGAACCTGGCTTCCCCCACCCCCTAAATTGGGAAAAAAGTCATAAAAGGAAGTTGAAATTCCAGTTGAACTTGTGAATGTTATTTCCAATACGGTGAGATCATCTTATTAGGGATATATTTTGAGTAGATTTGCGGTAAAACATCAGTAAAGGAGTGGGGGGGAACAAATAGCAGTTTTCCTGGAGGCATCCATGTTGGTTTTCCGACTTGGAGCTTGGCTAAGTCGAGTGTGACGTCATCCCCAGCCCCAAAATCCGACTTCCGAGGCAAACGGAGAATTAGTCTCCAAAGCACCTAAGGAAAGATGTAGAGTTTAACTCTGTGACTTACTACAAGAAAGAACAGAAGCTTTGCAGAAAAAAATTATAGCGATGAACTGTGATCTAGGCTTTATCTAGCATGTTCACCGTTTAACAAAAGATCGTGTCCGAAGTATTTTTTTTCGTAGAAATCTTTTAATACACAAGGATTCTCAGAATGGTCCAGTTCTTTTGGTCTGGACTTTATTACGATATATTGGCGAAAGTTCGCAGACACCTGACCTCAACCCCACTGAATATCTTTGGGGTGAACTGAAACCCCAACAGCACCTCAGACCTCCCCACTGACCATCACTACTAGATCTCGCTAATTCTTGTCTGGCTTTCTGAATGAACACAAATCCCCACAGCCATGCTCCAAAATCTAGAGGAAAGCTTTCCTGGAAAGAGCACAGGTTATTCTCACAACATCTGGAACCGGATCTCCACCATCACACATGGGTGTGATGGTCAGGTGTACGCAAACTTTTGACCCTATAGTATGTCTGTTGGATTAAAGTCGATTTATGTAGTGAAATCCACAGGCGTAACGGTGAGTATTCACCCCCAAAATGAATTTCAGCAGAATTCAGATGTTGCACGGACTTTTTTTTTTGGTGTCATGAGAAGACGAGCGGCGCAAATCAAACCCCCTTCACGTCCGTCCCAAGGTGCGCTTCGTTCTGATGGTTCATGATCGTCGGCACGGCCTCACAGCCCCGTGACCTCCCACTTTTCTAACGCGAGACAGCACTCCCTGCATTCTACATACAGCTTGTGCTTCTCTCTCTGCAAGGGTTAATTGTTCCCAGCGCACAGGGCCCTGATCCGATCGTAAAACCAGAGAGAGAGAGAGAGAGAAGCCGCCTCTGCAGAAACACAAAGCCTGCAGTTATGGGCAGAGCGTAGTGCTGCTCTGGCACAAATCTCTGCTCATTCTGACTGAAGGCCTCCGCTTTGTGTGTGTGTGAGAGAGCTCGGAGCAGATTGAAGCACATTTCTTACCATCACTGTGTGAGCTTAATGTAATCACATGGGGCTTTAGCTCTCTCCTGCTTCCAGCCCTCTTCTCCGTCGCGGCCTTGTTGAATCAAAAACCACAAGTCCGATTTCTCCATTTAGAGTTTAACTCCACATCTGACTTGTTCAGAAGTGGGAAGTGGGAACTGACTGGAATGGCGCCATTTCCAACCTCCATGCATTCGTGCGTGTTCGTCTTTTGTAGCACGAAGCTAGCCAGCCTGTTCTATCTGCGATGGCTGCTATATACTCTCCTCATCAGTGAATGAATGCCTTTTTATTGTCATTGCGTTGAGCACAGTACAGTGAAATTTAAATAGTTCTACAACTAACAAACACACACACACACTTATGCATGTACAGTGACATAAATAAAGGTTGCCTAAATTCTACCATAATACACAGTAATCGCCCACTATATCGTGGTTCACATTTCACGTCCCCGGCTATTCACGGATTTTTATTTAGAATACTTTTTTTTTTTTTTTTTTTTGTGGATTACCCCGGGATTGTAAAACATAAACGTGAATTAAAATTGAGTAAAATATTAATAATGTATAAAATACAGTACAGTGTAGATCATACGAAAACGTGGTGAGGGTATACTGAGGAAAAAAACCCAAATATGGCTGGAGGAACAAATCTGGCCAATCAGAACGCCCATTTCATTTTACCTTGGTTGTGATTGGCTGCTGGCTACAACGTTTACGGTTGGGGAGGAGCAACCAGCATTCTCTGGCCTCCAGTCGTTCGCCCGTAGCAGTACTCGCTATAAATGTGACGTTTCTAGGAATTTGACACAAAATTCACCTCGCTATATGCTCTCAAATGTTTTCTTTGTGTGTAATTGTGTCAAAGTGTTTAAAGAGTGTGGGGGGATCATTTAACACTTAAACTATTTATTAAAAAAATAAATAAACAAACATTTAGGGGTGCCATCGGTGTATGGCAGATTTTCGTCTTTCGTGGAAAGTTTTGGAAAGACCAGGGATTACTGTACAAAAACTCTGAGATAATTAAAGTGAAGGTGCTTTGAGTGCATTCAACACGTTCTCTGCTGGTAAGATGGCGGAAGTGTGGCTCAGTGAAATAAAGGGCCGAGCATTCAGTTCTTGGACAGCTGAGAGGTAGAAACCGTTCCTCAGTCTTGAGGTGCGGCACTTCAGGGCCCTGTAGTGCCGTCCCGAGGGTAACAGCGTGAAAACGTGATAGAACGGGTGAGCATTGCAGCTGATGATCCTACTGGCAGCGTCACCTGTAGATGTCCTTCAAGGGAAGGAGGACCAGGATGCCAGGATGGAGTAGATTAGTGAGCTCTCTATTGCACGGAGATCTAGTTGTGGTTTTTCTTCAGTATTCTGAGGAAATCTAGTCTTTTCTGTGCCTTCTTCACTGCAGTAGTGGTGTTCATACTGCATTTGAGGTTGCTGCTGATGTGGATCCATAGGAACTTAATGCTGGTCACCTGCTCCACTTCTCGATCGCCTATCCTGAGTGGCAGTCACACGTCCAAGTCCAGGATGAGCCCCTTTGTCCTTCTGATGTAAAAAGACATGCTATCTGTCAGTCTGGAGACTTCCTCCGTGTAGGCGGTCTCATCGCCATTTGAGATGAAACCCACGATTGTTGTTGTGCGATCATTAGCGAATTTGATGATGGCGTTTGTGAGATGTTGTAGGTAGAGAGGGAGACGGGGGAAGTGTGGGGGACAAGTCAAAACGGTGAACCGGACAGGCGGTGGCTGTTTCAAGAATACAGCTGTATATCGATACGAGCTAAGAAGAGCTAATGTGTTTACCGGTGATGCTGGGTGCAACCATGTTGATTTTGATGTCGCTTGCTGAACCCCGGGGTTAATTAGACCGCCCGGAGTTTGAGTCGAAAGAGTTCATCCTTGTTTTTGTTTTGTTTGTTTGGTTTTTTTTTTTTTAATTGGGAATCATGAGTAACAGGTTGTAGTCGAACGCAGCATTATTTTAGACCCCTCCTGTTTTCATGCATCATGCCTGGGCTTTTTTTTTTTGGACCTCGTCACCAGGCCTGGCATAAAGACTACGTGAAAGACGACGGTCAGGTGGAAAAGACTCCAAGTACATGTATGTATGTATGTATGTATGTATGTAGGCCTGTGTGCTAAAAAGGAAATGCCACCAAGACAGCAGGATCATGAACAGATTGTGGAATTTAATGTAAAGTTCTTAACACTGCTTCGTCTCAATCGTAGTGATTTGTTTTATTTATTTTAAAAAAAAAAAAATTTTTTTTGACTCGTGATGCTCATTCATGTTTAGATGAAACAACATGACTTCAAGTCCTTGTTTATTTTAATAAAAGTTTTCAGTGCTGTTTTTTACCTCGAGTGTTTATCTGTCGATCAGCAATTTGTGGCTTACTTCTGTCTGCTCTTTCAAAGGTGTGTGCTACATAAAAACCGTTTATCCTTCCCACACGTCTGTGTGCGCGCGTCTGTGTGCGTGTCCGAGTGAATGGGGAAGTACGTGTTTTAGGTACTTTGAAAACAAACACTAAATACAGAGTTTTCAGCTGGACGTCTCCGTGGTGAGAAGGTGACCAGCTCTAGATGAGGAGCAGGCAGTCGGCCGTGCGCTCGTCCCTGTCCTTGGCCTCGTACCGACACGCTGTCTCTGTGGGTTTCACAAAAGTTTTACACTCTGAGAAAGACCTTTTTGTCAGCCTTCTTCTCTCGTGTGTATGTTACACTCAGACCGTGCATTTTTATTAAAAATAAATAAACTAGGTTTTTTTTGGTCGCGCCATGAGTAACACTTGCCTGAGGTTTATGTGAAGAATAAAACATGACCAGGTGTTTCTCTTACAGGAACAGCAATGACGAGGTATGATGCAAACCGATATAAAGTGATGATTTTCCTATAACTGCTCGTCTCGTAGGGATTCGTTCCTCTTACACGGGAGCAAACTTGCGACGTCTGCTATGCAGGTGGTTACTATGGAAACACTATCATGTTAGGATGAGTGACCTGGTTTGCAGTGCAGTCAGAAAACGGACCGCTTCTGAGCAGTCAGATTCCAGAGCGCACCTGCGTCGTGGTGGTGTAAGATTTCTGGTTGGATCGGGGGCAGCAGTGGGGTAGTTGGCCTAGAAAGACCGAAGTACTTCAACATATGAAAATAAAGATGATCTGTCGCGATCTAAGGTTAAAATCAGTGGGTTTGGGGAGATTTGGGCATCAGGTTACGTTTGTTTGCCGATAATAGAGGCGGCTGATAATTTTCTTTACCGGATCATCCAAATGCACTTTCACTTTGTGTGGAAAATGGAAGTTGCTGCACAAAAGTTCGACGAGGCATTTGGCTAAAGCGTGACGCTACCCACATGTTTGTGGCTAAAAGTTTTCTGTGTAATAAACGAACAGATAAAATGTGATCTCCTTTGTGACAGTTAAGTAACAAGGCTGTGTACTTCGCAGTGAAATGCCTTTTATTTTGTGATGGGAAAAGTGCACATGGTGTCTTCAGGAGAACTTTTTCAACTCTGCTCAAACATCCAGAGCGCTCTACAAAAGCGTTACATTTGCTTGTTTTAGGGTTAGGTTTCTGCACCGTCAGGTTTGAGTCGCAAAGGAAGCGTGTAACAGAGTATAACATGATCACAATCCAGAAATGAAGGAACTCCGTTCAGCCCTCATGTGTGATTTTTAGGTTTAGGAAAATTCCATTCAAATTTATTTGTATAGTGCTTTTAACAATGGTCATTGTCACAAAGCAGCTACACAGGATATGAGGTCCAAATAAAAGCTTATTAATCTATAACCATATCTAGAAGTGTGTGTGTGTGTGTGTGGGTCCTAATGAGCAGCCTGTGGTGACGGTGACAGGGAAAAACCCCCTGAGACAAGAGGAAGAAACCTTGAGAGGAACCAGACTCATTTGGGTGAAAATGTGCCCCACATTAACGAGCCGTGATGTGTGTGTGTGTATATGTGTGTGTATATGTGTGTGTATATGTGTGTGTATATGTGTGTGTATATGTGTGTGTATGTATGTATGTATGTTATGTATGTATATATATATAGGGAGTGCAGAATTATTAGGCAAGTTGTATTTTTGAGGAATAATTTTATAATTGAACAACAACCATGTTCTCAATG
>JAQMCW010138509.1:0-14901 GCA_030068335.1 Chrysichthys cranchii | reverse complement strand
CTTTGAGACCACGTGAACTATTTTTGTGCTTTCGATTTCTTTCGATTGCTTCAGCTGGCTCATTCTAACAGCTGTTTCGTGTTGCCGCGACATGCCACCAGAGCGGTGCTATGATACGTGTGTTTACATCCACTCTTGTAAATGTATGAATGTTTTGTTTTTTTTTTAGATAAAATGCTTCCTAAAGGTAAAATTACGCTTAGCCTACGGGACTTGGTCTCTTTCGTGTACGGCCATAGCGCAGTTTTTTATGCACTTGAAGATGAAAGTGTGTCTAATATGCCGAAAAATATGATATTCTCAATCAATACTACTTATATTGTAACTAAAAGCTGAATTATTGTACCTATAAATGTTTTGTATGGAGGTATTTTGGGGCCGGAAAACCGATTAATCCCTTTCCCATTATTCCTTATGGGAAAAATTTTTTGTACCCACGAGGAATTGTACCTACAAGCTGTGTCTTCAAACCAATTACGCTCATGGGTACAGGAATCACTGTTTTAGATGAGCTCTGTTACTAGTACTGTCTCACGTTGTAAAGCACCCGATCACACATGCTGTATAATGTAAAATGTACCATCATTTTGCAACATATATAAAATAGAGAGGGGAACTGAAATGATCAGGCTATATATATTTATATTCATGAATATGTAGCAGACAGGCATAAAACAGGGTCAGTAGGTTGGTCTTGCCAGAGGATGACACAATTTTATGTGGGAAAGCTGAATAAGGATAAGAGGAGGTCATTGTAGACAAGGAAGAGAAGAGACAGAAGCAGGCAAAGATGCAGAGTTACCTCAAATGACAGAGTTACACAAAGGACATGGGCAACAATTCCAGTCCATGTGATCAAACATGCCCTGATAGGAGTAGGACACGACCGATATATCAAGAGGCAGATAAGATCGGTCAATAATGGTGCTTAATAACCTTATCGGTATCATTAGAAAAAAAACCAACCAAGGGCCAATAAGGATTAAATGCACATGTGGTTTGGATGATATTTTTAAAATTTAAATTACGTCATGACCCGGAGAGCAAAAGACAAAGCATAGAGTGGAGACACCTGTCTTTTCCAGAGAAAAAGAAATTCAAAAGTCAGCCGTCCCTCAAGAAAATCATGTTAACATTCTTTTGGGAAATGAAGGGGTCTATTCTGGTGCATTTCCGAGCTCATGGGCAAACAGTGAACAGTGTAAATTACTGTGCATTGCTGCAAAATGAACTTAAACCTGCAATTCGCAGCAAAAGAAGGGGAATGCTGTCCAAAACAGTCTTGCTGCACCATGACAATATGACAATGCACGTCCTCATACAGCAGCAGTGACAGTAGAGCTCGGGTTCCAACGTCTTCCACGTCCTCCTTACAGCCCGGATCTGGTACCGAGCCATTATTACATCTTTGGTCCACTGAAGGAGGTGCTGAGCGGTCACAGATTCACCTCTGATGATGAAGTAAAGGAAGCAGTGCTCTCCTGGCTTCAGGAGCAGCTGAAAAACTTCTTCTCTGCAGGAATACAGAAGCTAGATGACCGAAACAGCAAATGTGTCATCTTGCATAGGGACTGTGTGGAAAAGTGACATGTTTAATTTCTCACAGTTACTTCTATTAAAGCTGTTAAATGTATTTTGCCTTTACTTTTTGATTTTCTCTCGTATATATATATATATATATATATATATATATATATATATGTAGTTATATACAACTATATTCATCAGTGACGTCACTAAAATAAAAAAATAAAAAACAGGTAGGCCTACAACGAAGTGTAAAATGTAAGGCTTTACCAATAATGTTGATGGTGTTGAGTATTACTTAGTGTTTTTTATTGTAATTATATTTATGCTGATTTTCAGTCAAGAGACGTGGCTGCAACATCGTAGGTCAGCGAGCTACTGTGAACGTGCCAGGTCTCAGTGTGGGCAAGAAAACAGTATGTGCTGCCAAGTGAGAGAATAGTGTAATTATGCACATCCTTGCCATGGGGCCATAAGAGACACATCTTCTGGCTTTCTAATACATACTGTATAGGGATAGTACTCCGGAGAATGAGAGGATGGCGGACAAGGATCATTTAGCAACTTATGCAGTAGGTTTTGGTACGTTTCACCACACAAACCTTATAGGGAATGGACTGCATTTCAATCCTCGGTTTTTGATAAGGGTTCCTGCCACCCCACGCCCCATCCTTCAATCCGATTTAGGATGTTATTTTCAGCGTGGAGGTAAAGAGTTTATTATCATGACTCTCAAGTCTTTGTTTTCTGCAGTGATTGCTGCCTGTGAGGACATCGCAGCAGAAACATGTTGGGAATGGGTGTGCCAGGATAAAAAACAAATCATAATAATAACTACCATTTTGTATCACACGGGAGGATAGGAAGTGTGAGGTTGACAAAACGCTATGGCCGAACACACAGAGTAAAAAAAAAATACTTGAATACGTGAATGAGGAAGTAATTTCGTGTTCCCATTTAAGTGAATGCGTCTTGGGTCATGTTAATTTTGTTAGTTCCCAATTTACATAATGGTGTTGTATTTTCGTTTTCAAATTGCTGGCAAAAGTGCCGCAAATAAAAAAAGAAACTGTGATTTTTGTGTTGTTTTTGTTGAAATTGGTGGGTGTTTGTGTGGCATTAGATTGCGCCGTAATCAGAAGACTACAGAGAAATTTCAACTTGCAGAGCAGGCGACTGTCTCAAGAAACAAGACTACAGTAATATCAGCACTGGCATATTAACACTAGTCTTCAACTTTTTGATAGTCTTAGTTTTAACAATAATAATGGGGGTTGCATTTTACAGGCACTGACTGTATTCAGTGATGGATTTATTTAATCTTCAGTCATGAATTAAACATTTCGTGCGAGTTGTGCTACACAGACTAAACGGATGTAGTGCTTGTACTTAACGCCTGTATAATTTTAACCGTGTTTCAGAAAATCTACCAAGGCAACTGATAAACAAAAATGAGTTTGGTGCCTAAGACAAAGTTATTCATCTATATTCACATATTATCCTTTCAGAAATGAACAAAACCAAATAAAATGAGAGACATTTGCAGGGTAACAAGTGATGCAGTGATACATTTTGCTTAGTCTATGCCTGCATGCAGTCACAGAATGAATGAATGGATAAATACATAAATGAGCTTCTGTTACTTTACTTCCTTAGTGGCGTTGTAATAATTATGCTATGTAGAACAAATCTATTGTTCGTTAAGAGTGCCACTGCTAGTTCCAGTAGGTCATGAGACGTACTTGACAATCAGAGCCATCAGGGATCGGGGATGTCTGAGCATTCGCCGTATCATCAGGAGATTCTGGATATTTATCCTGAGTGTCACAGTCATATGTGACCATGAGTCCAAAAAGTCCATGAAAGCATAATTGGCCGTGTCTCTAGATGGGAACAATGGCATTTATCTCTCCTTGTTAATCAGAGCTAGTCAAACGCAGGCATCTGTTCTCCTCCAGGCACATTCAAGAGTTTAATGGTGTTCCAGATGTGTTCACGTGTCAAAAGAAGCAAGTATGAACCCTCACACTCAATTTCCTTTCTTAGTTAAAAAATGTAATTTGGGCTGATTATGATATTATACTGTAGAAAACAGGCCTGCCAAGATTGCATTAAAATTCGATCGATTTGTTTTTCAGTACAGAGCACTGCTAATTATTCAGCCTTCGCACTCAGGAAAAGCTCCACTCTGTTTAAAATGATCTGCTGTGAGAAAAGACCAAAAACTTGGTAGCCCAGGAGCTCATACACAAAGCTTAAACACCGCTAGTCTCTGTGTAACGTACATTAAGAGGATGGACGGGCGCAAGTGCATAAACATTTGGCATGTGTTTTATTAAGGACAATAAATAATTAAGGGGTAAATAATTATCATTATAATCCTAAACACAGGTCAAAGCACAGGCTGGCAAATGTATAACCACAACAAAAACGAGAGCAAATGGAAAAAAATAAAATAAAATAAATCATCACCAGGAGAATGTTGGCTCAGAAATACACATTAATAAAACAAGACCTCTCAAAGTGACACACACATAGGAGGGTATAAATCGGAAGACTAATCAAGAGCCAAAATAGAAAACTGATGGACATAATGGATGCAAATGTGGAAACAGAGGACCAGGAAGTAGAAATCAGAACATTGCCATGGATCCAGTCCTCGGAGCGTGTGTGTGGCGCACTCTGTGGCTTTTTAATCTGAAAATAGCATATCTGAAAGCTAAGCCATGAGAGGATTTAGAAAAAAAACACACCCGTGCAATAAAAAACATCTCCAGTAAAGCTAGGCAAATGGTTAATGCACCGAATAAAATTCCCAATTACTAAATAAATAAGACTAAATGGATGAATGAATGAACTCATTAATAGTTAATTACACATAAAGCAGGTTGATCAAGAATGATTTTCACCCATGGGTGATTTATGAATCGCTATCGTCACAAGAACAGAAAAAACAGCTATGAATAATTGTGAAGCCTAACCAGATATTAATCATGCTCACTTGTTTTCATTCTATGGTGGACCCTCGGCTCACGAACTTAATTCGTTCCTAGACTCTGTTTGTGACCCGATTTGTTCGCGACCCGAATCAATTGTTCCCATTGAAATGAATGTAAGTACAATTAATGTGTTTCAGCCCTCAAAAACATGTTTTTAAAGTGTATTATGGGTTAAATAAAGAGATGATTTTAATGCACGTGACCTTTGCAGTGGATACGTAGTTGCTGGCGTAGGTGAACAGTGATGGAAGGATAATTTTGGCTGCCGACAGATTTGCGCCTGCTTTAGGTGTTATTAAAAAGAGCAGCATCTCTAATAACAACTGGGTGGCACAGTTTTTCTGCTCAGCTTACCATTGCTGTGAGAATCTGAGCAGAGCGTGATGTTTGAATCTCCTCAGCTCTCTGACATGGTGATTCATCAGTTGCTCCATTTTTTTGCAGTGAAAAAACTCCTTCCTCACTGCAATCAAGCCTTGCTGCTATGTTCACATATCAAGACGGAGCACGGGGCAGCATAATTTGTGCCCCAATGGCCTCTGTTAACGCTTATTGTAGCTCACAATTTTTTGAGCACTTTCCCCCATGCTGCCACACAATCTTGAAACGTAATAAAATCAACAAAACATTGGCTTATATTTGTTAAACAGCAACATTTCTTAAATTGTTGGTCACTCCCAAGAGGTACAGTGGACCCTCATGAACTTAATTTGCTCCGAAACTCTGTTCGTGACCCGATTTGTTAGCAATCCGAATCATTTTTTCCAGATGAAATGAGTGTAAATACAATTAATGTGTTTCAGCCCTCAAAACATGATTTTTAAAGTGTATTATGGGTTTATGTGTGGTAGTAAAACATAGAATAAAATTAAAATAATTTTAATTATAGAAAAAAAAACTAAATGAAATAAACAGATGATTTTAATGCACGTTACTTTTGCGGTGGATACGTAGTTGCTGGCGTAGGTGGACGGTGGCGGAAGGATATGGTGGCGGTTCTCATGTTTTGCATTTATTTCAACTGTTATACACTTTACTCTCACTACCATTTCCACTTTCTTGGGATCCATAATGAAAGCTAATAGAGCAAAAATGCAGAGAAACACCAAAAAAAAAAAGCACTGAACACGTTCACACCACGAGTGCTTGACCGGAACTTAAGGTTTGTGCCGTGAAGCATGGGTTGGCTTCTTGTACGTAAGTCGAGGATTTGTTCGTTGGTCGGTACAAAATCTGTTCAGGAATTTAGTCTGTATGTCGATTTGTTCCCCATCCAATGCGTTCATAAGCTGAGGGTCCACTGTACTTAAAAAGGACACTACACTAAATACCACTTATTTCTCAAATAAAAGCTGTTACAAAACCAATGCCCCAGTGTTTCAAAATGCAGGTGAGCTTCATGAGCTTTCATGAAATTTTGTCAATAAATGTGAATTTCCTAGCACAATTTGCTACAGAAATGGAGCTGGTAGCAAATAAAAATAATTTTATAGGTATTGTAATAACATTGTTTCTTACAAAACCGGTGAGTTGAAGAAGTATGACTGAGAATCGCATTTTCATATTAGTTATTGTGTGGTAGTAATGCTGAGTATGATTACTAACTACGTTGCGCTACGTTACGCTACATTACATAACAATGCATCATGTAATGATGCATCACCATGCAAAAAATATGTGATGTTATTCATACGATTCATAACATGGAATTCAGCATTCTATTAATCATGCATCTAATGCAACTGCACTGACTTGGACATTATAGGTTATATGGTTACACAACCCTGTTATAACCTTTAAAAAGAGCTCTGCGGTAGCTTCCAAGTCCGCCCAGCCCCATACGTTTGTAGTCTACAGTGCCCAAGAAAGAAGGCACGGAAGACTCTATTTAAATTATGTGATAATCCGGAGAGCAAAAGACAAACCATAGAGTGGAGACTTCTGTCTTTTCCAGTGAAAAAGAAGTTAAAAAGTCAGGCGTCCCTCAAGAAAATCATGTTACTGTTCTTTTGGGAAATGAAGGTTCCTATTCTGGTGCATTTCCAAGCTCATGGGTGAACGCTGAACAGTGCAAATTACTGTGTATTGCTGCCAAATGAACTTAAACCTGCAATTCACAGCAAAAGAAGAGGAATGCTGTCCAAAAGCTATATAGAGCTATTGTGAGGATCCCCGGTATGGGATAGGGGAGACTGAGACACAACAGGTGAACTTGAGGTGTGGACAGGCTTTATTTTGCTTTTCAGCATAAAGTACGGACATGCACACAGCTTTGCAGTTGAGTGGCGTCCCTCTACCACTGCTCACTGCGGAGAATAAAAAGACACCAGGTTAATGATCCCCAGGTATACTCACTCACCACTCATCTTCCCCGACTTCGCTCCCCTGCCACACGGTGGTGCTCGGCCATGCCCCCACTGCCACATGCCCCCGCTGCCACATTCCACCACCACCCGACTCAGGCCGGGGAGCAATCTAGCCTGTAGCTAACTCTCACCCCTGCCGGGAGAGAAAGTCCGCCACGACCATCTGCGCCCCCAGCCTGTGGACCACCTTGAATTTAAAGGGCTGGAGAGCCAGATACCACCAAGTGATCCGCACGTTGGTATCCTTCATGTGGTGGAGCCACTCGAGCGGGGCATGGTCCAAACAGAGGGTGAATGAGCACCCCAGGAGGTAATAGCGAAGGGTAAGGACCGCCCATTTGATGGCCAAGCATTCCTTCTAATTGGTGCTGTACTTGCTCTCGTGCATTGAAAGCTTACGGCTAATGTACAGCACCGGGCAGTCCTCCCCCTTGCCCTCCTGGGACAAAACGGCCCCCAGCCCTCTGTCCAAAGCGTTCGTTTGTAAGAGAAAACGCACCTGCCCGGGACCCAAGTGGAAACCCAGATAACGTACTTCCACCCGTCCAATCGCACACTTCCACGAGTTAGCTGTGAGCCCCGCGCATCTCAGTGACTCAAGGACAGCCCTCAGGTGTTCAAGGTACCGCGACCAGTCATTACTGTAAATGATTATGTTGCCTAGGTAGGCTGTGGTATTAGGCACCGTGAGGGCGGAGGACTTTATCCATGAGCTACTGGAATGTCACAGGGGCCCCGAATAAGCCAAAGGGAAGGGTGACAATTTGGTGTAAGCCAAATGGTGTGGAAAAAGACGTCTTTTCACAGGATAAAGGCGTCAAGGGGATCTGCCAATAACCCTTAGTCAAATCCAGTGTTGAATAAAATCGAGCGGCGCCTAATTGATCGAGAAACTCGTCAATGCGTGGCATCGGATAGGCATCGAATTTCTCGATTACGCCCATCTTGAGCATAGCCTGGAGCTCCTCCCAAACTACTTTTTTCTTAAGTTCAGGGAGATGATATGGGCATGTTCGCACGACTACACCCGGGGAGGTCTCAATGTGGTGCTCCACCAGGTGTGTGTGGCCAGGAAGGGGCCAGAACACGTACAAGAATTCTTGGTGCAACTGGGCAATCTCTGTGAGCTGCGAGAGAGAGAGGTGGTCTCCACAGGGGACCAGGGCGTGATGGGAAGTTGGTTTTGAGCTCAGCTCTGGTCCCAGCTCCAACCTCTCCTGAACTACCATCATTATTACCACAGTTACCTCCTCGACCCAGCACTTTAGGAGGTTGAGGTGGTAAATTTGACATGCCCCACCCCTATCCATACTCTTCACCTCGTAGTTGAGCTCCCCGACTTGCCGTGTGACCTTGAAGGGTTCTTTCCACTTGGCAAGTGATTTAGAGTGCGAGGTGCACAGTAAGACAAGGACTTTATCTCCTGCTACAAATTCCCCTGTTGTACAGCAGGGCTTGCCATTCTTGAGCCTGCCGCAAATTTTCCTGGGTTAGTTGTGAGAGAGTGTGGAGCTTTGTGCGCAGGTCCACAACGTATTGGATTTCACTTTTGCTCGAAGAAGGTCCCTCCTCACAATTTTCACGCATGGCATCTAGGAAGCCGCAGGGCTTTTGCCCATACAATAATTTGAATGAGGAAAATCCCGTGGAGGCTTGTGGGACCTCTCATACTGCGAACCACAGGGGCTCGAGCCACTGATCCCAATTCTGTGCATCTTCTCCTACGAACTTACAAATTAGACTTTTTAGGGTTTGATTGAATCGTTCGACCGGGCCATCGGTTTGGGGATGATATACACTGGTGCGAATCAACTTAATCCCCAATAACTCATAGAGTTTGCGGAGCGTGCGTGACATGAATCAGTGCCTTGGTCAGTCGGGATCTCTTTCGGGATCCCGACCCAGGAGATAATTTTGAAGAGTGTCTCCACAACACTGTGTGCAGAGATGTTGCAGAGAGGCACTGCTTCGGGGTATCAAGTTGCGTAGTCCACTAGAACCGAAACAAAGTGATACCCCCATGTGGATCTAATGGCCCGATGAGATCCATCCTAATTCTTTACAAGGGGATCTCTATCAGGGGGAGGGGCTGCAACGGAGCCCATGGCATGGCCTCCAGACTCACCAGCTGGCATTCGTGACATGCCATGCACCACCGGTGGACACTGCCACGAATGCCTAGCCAATAGAATCGGGCCATGAGACGGGTGTTTTGTTTTGGCCGAGATGCCCTGCCATCGGGTTGTTATGAGCTGCCTGGAAGATAAGTTCCCGGCGGCTCTTTGGAATTAACAATTGGGTGACCTGTTCCCCTGTGTGAGCATCCAGAGTCACTCAGTAAGACTGCTCTCTAATAATGGCGAAATAGGGGTAGGAAGCCCCAGCACCCAGCTGGAGATTTTGACCATCGATTACTCTCACTTGGTCAAATGCATGTCTCAGAATTTCATCTCATGTCTGCTCCAGGGGGAAATCCTCCAGGGGGTTCCCCAGAAGGAGGGGAGCCCGTGGCTCCTCCCCATCCATGTTACAGGAACACGGAGTTGATGTGGACGGTTCTGAGACCACCTCCCCAGCGAGCACTAGCCGGGGCTTTCCCCGTGACCTATTTTGACAGGACCAACACACTATCAGGTCTTTTAGTAGCCTACCGAACCCTGGCCAATCAGTCCCCAAAACCAGTGGTTGGGTGAGGCGCCGACTAACCGCTGCCTCGACTCTATGCTTTTGTTTCTTAAATTGTATACTGACAGTCACCAATGGATACCCGTGAATATCCCCGTGTACACTCAGAACCTTCACCACTCATTTTGTATATGATACTGTGCTTTGACTCATGCCCTGGTGGATGGTGGTCTGACCACAGCCCGAATCTAGATATGTAGCCCCTTGGATACTCAACGGTAGGTGATATGCTCCGGCCTGATCAGGGGCAGCCGCTGGCGTGTCGGGGATTTGGATCACCGTCCCGACCTCCATCGCACCACACTGGTTCCGGAGATGTCCTGTCTCCCCGCACTGCCAGCAACCTGGCCCAGGCTTACCCCCCGGCCCTGGCGGCTCGAGTGTGCAACACCTGGGGAGGGGGCGACACATAAGGCAGATAGACAGGGGTTGAAACATGAGGATTGGCCCCACTGGTTGGTGTGGCGGTCTGGAAGGGAATAATCCCCCGCCTCCTTGGGGCCAGTATAGAGGTACAAACAGACACAGGCGGAGGGGGAGGGGCAGAAGGGAAACAAGGGAGGGTCAGAGAGAGAGAGAGAGAAGAAGAACGAAGTTCATCACATCGCCGTCAAGTGGTCCTCAGCCAGCTCGATCCCTCTTTCCAGCGACGTCAGGCGGTGACACTGGACCCAGCGCACTGTTCTCGGCAGGAGTCAATGAACAGACTGCTCCAGTGTGATCTGATCGAGGATCTCATCAACATCATGGTCCTCTGTCACGAGCCACCTGCGGCAGGCATCCTGGAGCTGTTGGGCAAACGCGAACAGTAGGTCAACATCCTCCAGGGTCAGCCGGCGGAAGTGCTGACGGTGCTGCTCCGGGTTCCGGCCGACCCACTGTAAGATGGCATGTGTCATCTGCTCATAGTCCAGGCGCCTGGCAGGGGGAAGCTGCTGGACTTCACCGGACAGGAGTGGCAGCAGCTGGGCTGCCCACTGGTCCACCGTCCACCCCCACATCCCAGCCATATGCTCGAACAGAGCCAGGAATGCGTTGGGGTCGTGCGGCTCCATCTTCATCAAGGATGCCTCTGTGGCCCCGCTGGATAAACTTGCGGCAGTGAGCAGGTCCCGAAACGCTGCACGGTCTTGCGCCTGGCCTTGCAGAAGCACGTGGAAGCGATGGTCCTGTTCCTGGCAAGCAGCTCCTGGTACTCTGCCTGACAGGAGGCGGCAAGGCTATGTACGAGCACCGCGAATGGGGAGGAATCCATGGGGCTGGGTGTCTGCAGTATCTCCCGGGTTTCAGCACCAGTGTGAGGATCCCCAGTATGGGAAAGGGGAGACTGAGACACAACAGGCGAACCTGAGGGGTGGACAGGCTTTATTTTGCTTTACAGCATAAAGTACAGACATGCATGCATACACAGACACACACACACACACAGAGACACAGATTTGCAGTTGAGTGGCATCTCTTTACCACCACTCACCGCGGAGAATAAAAAGACACAAGGTTAATGATCCCCAGGTGTACTCACACACACACACCACTCACCTTCTCCGACTTCGCTCCCCCGCCACATGGTGGCACTTGGCCACACTCCCGCTGTCACAGCTCTAATTCTGTTTAAAATGACACTTCAGGTGGAGCTACGGAGCTCATTATGTTTCATTTGATGATTTTCCCTGGGTCAGAGACTCCGTTTATTAAATTTCTGGTAGAATTGATCATTTTATTCATTTATTTTTAAGATATTGTGAACCTATAGTACATGTTGTTTGTTATATATGTAATTGTTTACAGTATTAAAACATTTTTTAAGAATATTATGATTTATGAATTTTTATACAGAAAAAAACATATCTTGTTTCGCATTGTTTATGATTCAGGAATAAAAAAGGGGTCATCATTTTTCTTCATTCAATTTACAGTATGTTCAAAATAATATATAGTTGACTCTAATCAAATTAGTCACCAGAGTATATCATTACACCCATTTTAATAGTAATAGATCTGTCAATTTGTTTATCATATATCCTAGATACTGTTTGTAATCTAATGATTCCCACCCTGACTAGAACAGCTAAGAGACAAAACCTGGCTTGTGCTAGATTTAGAAAGGCACAAGAATTTTGGAAATAGGAGATAAAGTCTCGCCCCCTAAAAAGGGAGGGACCTGGAATTGGCTAGAGCTCTGATGCCACTGCTTCCACAAGATGAATACTTTGAACAGATGACCTATAATGCAATATTGGGAATTAGCATCAGCACAGGCTATGAAACTATTCATTTAACTACATCTTCCAGTAGTGAGGTGATAGCACAGATCCTTTTTAATTCCAATAAATTTTTAAATTATTGTCCTGATAAATGTTGCACCAGGTGGAAAACCAATTTATCTAATTATTACACATTAGCAAACTACTACTTTGTATTGTGTGTCCTGGATCCTTGATGTCTTGTAGTATAGTAGTGGACGTGGGTGTATGTAGAGACAGCTAATTATAGTGGTACTGCCTACTAACTCCACACCACTGAAAGCAAGCCTTAATTAAAGAAATCTGTTCATGCAAATTATCAGACGCAAGTGAATCATTAGACCAAAGGTCTGTTGGTAAAAGCACTATACAATAAAACATATTTGAACTTTCCAAACTTTTCCTCACTAAGCAAGTCAGAACTGTAACTAAAACTTGTGGAAGGAGCATCAATTAATGCAGCTGACCGTATTAAGCGATTCCAGGTTTGTCATTTTGATTAAAATTTCTACACACTCTCTAAAAATAATGAAAAAGTATACATATATTTATTACTGTATACCGTATATAAAATGCCTTATATTGTGTAGGTTTCCCTTGTGCTGCCAAAACAGCAAAAAAGACCCATGGAGGCATGGACTCCACAAGAACACTGAAGGTTTGCTGTGGTATCTGGCATCATGATGGATCACACTTGTCTGTCCAGCTCATCCCACAGACATTCGATAAAATAGAGATCTGGGGAATTTGGAGGTCAGGTCAACACCTTGAACTCCTTGTCATGTTCCTCAAACCAAGTGGCCACTGTCATTTGGAAATATCGTTGGCATGAAGGTGTATAATAGGTAGGTGGTTCATGCCAAAGTATCCACAGCCACATGAATGCCTGGATCCAAGATTTCCCAGCAGAACATTCCCTAGAGTATCACACTGCCTTTGCCATGTTGTCTTCTTCCCATAGTGCATCCTGGTGCCATCTCTTTCACAGGTCAGCAACTCTCATACACCTGGCCATCCACATGATGAAAAAAAAAATGTGATTCATCAGAGCAGGCATCTTCTTCCAGTGGCTCATGGTCCAGTTCAGGTTTACTATAGTTAACAAAAACTAAGACAAAAACTAAAACTAGCAGTGAAAAAATAACTTTGTTAACTGAGATAAAATAAAAAACGACAGTTAAAAAAACAAAAAAAACAAACCAAAATAAAAACTTGAATGAACAATGCATAACAAACCAAAACAAAACTGAATTGCAGGTAAAGTCAACTGCATTTTCATGGTTGTTTCATATTTCCCCTCAATTTTTGTGTCTTGTTCAGCTTGACTTCTTGACATAATAGGCCAGTTCATGAAGGTGACAGCATAATGGGTGCAAACTGCAGAAGAATATGTTTGTTAAGGCCAGTTTGTACTTCTGTGTCGAACCTATGCTGTATACCTTTCATGGCAGCCTGACTTAGAGCATCCAATTAGCCTAATCTCCTCTGTGCATGTCTTTGGACTACCCGGAGGAAACCCACACGGATATTGGGAGAACATGCAAACTCCACACAGAAAGGCACCCGGGGCTCGAACCCAGGACCTTCTCGCTGTGAGGCGACAGTGCTCACCACTCAGCCACCGTGCCGCCCCGCTTAGATACTTATACAAGATAATCAATGCTATTCACCTCACCTGTCAGTGGTTTTAACATTATGGCTGATCAGTGTATGTCGCTGTTTCATTCATCTTCAGTAACCCACTTTAAGTATCCAGATCCAGAGTCTATGGTGGGTATAAACCGCACATGGGACGCCAGTCCATGGCTGGGCATCGTTCACACAGACATTTACACCTAGGAGAGATTTCGAGTAGCCAAACCACCGCATGTCTTCAGGAAGTGATAGGAAACAGTTATTCTATAAATAAAAATATATATATAAACATATACCTTCAGCTCCAGAATTACTAAAAAAAACATGGTGAAGACTGAAAGATGAATGAATAAACAAGTGATCAATGTGAGCTCCTGAGAGGATTAACTTAAGCCCTATTTTTCACCAGATTGAACAGAGGCTTCACAGTAATTTCAATTTCGTTTCATTTTATGAATGAATCCTGTAGTTGGTAGATGGTCATGAATGTAATTGGATAATCGATACAGAAAAGAGCCTAATACAGAGCTAGGGAAAAAAGCAATTGTTAAATAGTAATAAATATAAACATTGTATGTAAGCAGTGTAAGAGGTAAAGCAAAGCCTATGAAAAGCTGTCAGATGCACAAGGTGCCTATATATAAAGTGTTGTTTAAAAACAACTATACAGACAAACAAATGAATATGATTACTGTTGCATTGCATGGCTAGGTCTAACTGTGTGACAGGACTGCACTGATAACCATCTGATTTTGAATTTTGATGGGATTTTGCCTCTATGCAGAAATCAAAGCGTGACACACCATCTTTGCCTAACCATCTAATGTACACTAGCAAAAAGAAGTTCTATAAAAGCACCCGTTTATAGTTCCATGCATCACATTATGAACTGTATGCTGAGCTCAAGAATCATTTCAGACACCACACTGTGTAATTAATGACTCTTTTAGCCTCATTCGCCTGTAATCTCTTCTCTTCTCTGCTCACACATCTTTAATTGGTCTCCTATTTGCGCAATGTTCAAGAGATGCTTTTTAACCAGCAAGCTTCCATTTCCACATTGATCTGTCACATTACACTTTCCCCCCCAGAGAACGATGTTGACATGTTTGTAATGATATACTTGCTCAAATTAAGTGAGTATCAGTGGTGGCTCATCAACAGGGGCAACCGTTCAACAAATGCTAATCCTTATAATGTCACATTTGACTTCCTAGCTTTTAAATTCCATATGAATTCGGAAATACAGTGGACCCTCAGCTCGCGAACACATTTTTGGTACAGACCGACAAACAAATCCTTGACTGACGTACAGGCAGCCAACCCATGCTTCACGGCACAAACCTTAAGTTCCGGTCAAGAACTCATGGTTCAACGCATTTTTTCGTTGTGTTTCTCTGCATTTTTGCTCTATAAGCCTTCATTATGGGTCCCAAGAAAGTGAAA
>JAQMCW010138439.1:0-14919 GCA_030068335.1 Chrysichthys cranchii | reverse complement strand
ACTATCTTTGTTTAAATAAATATATTTATATAGTCACACACACACACACAGACACACACACACACACACACACACACATACATATATATATATATATATATATAGTCAGCAAAATTGCGGTTTCTCATGTTTATCCAGGGCCTGTTGAAGATGAACCATTCTTTTGTTCCACTACATTTGCTGTATTAATAACAGATAAGATGGCATCAGGTGCAGTCATGCTCTATAGCCTTCTCACTATACCCAGCACATAGATGTCACTGTGTTCTGTCAAATTTGCAACTCACCAGTTTTGCTAGTGAGAATGCCAGGATGTGTTATTTTATGCTCTCATGATCTGAAAGCCACATCTTTGTATATTATCCAGTGGTCAAATACATACAATACATTAGAGACTACAAAATACAATTTTTTGAGTCTGTACTTAGAATTCTTATAGCAAACAGTTTGTTTTTTTTTTAAATAAAAGCTTATGATGATTTTTTTCCCCAGTGTTTCAGAAGTCTCCAGTTTCTAAAAAAAACCCAACAAAAAACAGATATGCAAAATGCATTAAACTATATATGTACAGCCAAAAGTTTTAAAATGCAGTTAACAAGCATTTCACAATAAGTCCACTGGAAAATCATTCCGGATACTGCCTAATCAAGTTGGTTCAAAGAATGCCAAAAGAGTGCATAGCTGACTTCAAGATTCGTTCAACATACATTTTGACATTTGCTGATCACTGAGTAATATTATTTGTGCTTTTTCATGGGTGTATCATCATGATTATTATTCCAAAATGTGTAAAACAGTAAAATAATGTAAACTCTTATAGTTTGACAACAGGGTGGAGTGTATAGTGCTACAGAAATTACTGTTTTTATCCTGAACTCCTGCATAACATGTTTAAAAGAAGAACAATATTTTTTTACAAACGCTGTGACTCTGTCCATTAGCACTACCCTACAAACACTATTACACACAAATACTCTACTACAGTACACAGTATTAGTGTGTAATAGTGTTTGTAGTGCATTGAAATGGACAGAATATACTGAAAACATGATTCACCATATAGTAACATTACTGTACTCACTAGCACCCCATCATCATATTGAGTCATATTCAATCATATTTATTATCACATTAAACCAATGTTCTGTCAGAAAAAAAAAAAAAAACTGGAATAAATGTTGGGCATGATTCCGTTAATTCAATTTCTGTTGCTCAAATTTCAAAATGCACAGCCACTTGAGAACTCTTCTGAGAAAACCAAGCATTGTTGGATTCATTCAATAATGCCAGATTTATAACAGTAGCCTGCTACTTAAATCAACAAAGGCACTTACACAAAGACACAGTTCCAGTGTTGCCATCTGTTATTTATGTAATTGTTGCCTCATGGGAAATATTGGAAAAGTCATACATTCCAAGATACTAGTAGATAGCATTGTTAGGGGATAAATGAGAAAAAAAGTAATCACAGGCTACACCACTAAAGGCGTATCATTCTGTAAGTGTAAATCTCCATCAGGTAAAGAAAACATAATATAGCTTCTTTTATTCCATGTCATGTGTCTTTGGGTATTTTTTTTTTTTTATACCCTGGAAATTATGTGTGTAACTGTCATATCAAATGTTTGTCTTTGTGTTTTGGTAGATAACAGAAACAATTTTTATTCTTTGGCAGTAACACAAAACATAACAAGTAAGTGATGTGGTTTATGTATGTGTATTTAGTTACAACATATGTCCCTAAAATGATTTGCCAAGTTAGCTTTTGGTGTACCGATTAAACGTGGTAAAGTCAAATTCTGATTCTAGAGGCTGCCCCTAATATGTATGTAGTTGTGCCTTCTCTAAATAAATTAGTTATTATTAGTTTTATATACAGATAGATTCAGCTGTGCTCATAAATTTACATACCCTGGCAGAACTTGTGAAATATTGGCCATATTTTAGAAAATATGCTTCACCATGCCCCAAATTTTCTCTTTCATTCAGAATTAGTGGTTGGGCAAAGCCAATTATTATCACACAATTGAGTTGTTTGTTTGTTTGTTTGTTTGTTTATTTATTTATTTATTTAAATCGTAATGACAAGTGGAAGCACCCAAATGGCCTTCATCAAACTTTTACATACCATTGAAGTTTTGGCTTGATAATATACACACAAATTGACACACGCATATGCTTATAATTAGTGTCTGTGTTTATAAAGTTTTTATACATTTTATACTGCACATTTTAGCCATGGGGGAAAGCAAAAGAACTGTCAAAGGAGAGAGAAGGTTGTTCAACTTTATAAAACAGGAAAGGGATATAAAAAGATATCCAAAGAGTTGAGAATGCTAATCAGCAGTGTTCAAAGTTTCATAAAGAACTGGAAATGGAGTGATAAGACCAAAATTGAACTTTATGGTCACAACCATAGATGCCATGTTTGGAGAGGAGCCAACAAGGCCTATGATGAAAATTACACCATCCCTACAGTGAAGCATGGAGGTGGATCTCTGATGTTTTGGAGTGCGTGTGAGCTACAGTGGCACAGGGAATTTGGTCAGAGTTGGTGGCAAGATGCATGCATGTTATCAGAGAATACTGGAAGACATTTTGCACTCATCAGCTCAGAAGCTGTGCATGGGACGCACTTGGACTTTCCAACATGACAATGATCCCAAACAAAAGGCCAAAACGACCAATCACTGGCTACAGCAGAAAAAAGTAAAGGTTCTGGAGTGGCCATCACAGTCTCCTGACCTCAATATTATTGAGCCCCTTTGGGGAGATCTCAAGCGTGCAGTTCATGCAAGACAGGCCAGGAATTTACAGGAACTTGAGGCTTTTTGCCAATAAGAATGGGCAGCTTTACCAACTGAGAAAATTAAGTCCCTCATTCACAACTATCATAAAAGACTACAAGGCGTCAATTAGATGCTAATGGGGGGGGTTAGATACACAGTACTGACAACCAAGGGTATGCAACTTTTGAACAGGGAGCATCTCAGTATTTTCTAAATTATGTTTTTTTTTAATGATTGTGTTATTTTGAAATATCTCATGGTTTAATTTGAGTCCCATTAAAAATAAGAGATGTGTTTTGCCTGATAACACATGTTTTCATTACAGAATGGTACACATTTTACAAAATCTGCCAGGGTATGTAAATTTATGAGCACAACTGTAGATAGATAGATAGATAGATAGATAGATAGATAGATAGATAGATAGATAGATAGATAGATAACTGTGCATATAGAGTTGTCAGTCTAAGAGACGTATATATCATATGTAGTAGGATGGCCCATTTCCACTGCATGTTATTGGCTCTACTTGCCTTTTTTACTTTTCCATTATGCCTATGATGTGGAAAGTACCTGATTGCCAGTACTATTTTTGGCATCACCTCCATCGAGATTACAAGCGAACTAAAGCAATACCAAAAGGTGATGTGAAAGTGCTGCAGACTATTGATTGGTCAGAGGGAACTGTCACTATCACTGAGTCATCACTGTGAGAGACAGGGCATCCTGAACAAACCCACCATTTTTAAATAGTGTTATATTAATTTATTAATTAGTAATTATACTTCAGTGATTATATGTGTGTATTTTTTCCCATCACATGCATTTATGTGTGCATCCAGAAGAAGGAAAAAAAACAGCACTCAAACTGTTAAACTGATGCCACCAATGGTAAAGCATAAAAGCACCATCAGTTTATAGGTGATGAAAATAAGCCACTGTGTAAGTGTCATTTGTAGTGTAATGATTAAAGCACAGAGTTAGCAATCTGGAGCTCTGGGCTTGGGTCCAGCTCCGCAAATATTATTTGAGGAAAGTTTTGCTGTAGGTAAATCATTTAAAATTATCCAGTCTGTACTGATATTTTACCTAATCCTCTGTAAGTAAAACAGATGAGTGTATGTGCACTTTGCCCTCTGTATTCAGTAAGCATATTAAAGCAAGCCACAGAGGGAAGGCTCCTGCCTTCATAAGAAACCAGTTGAGAGCCTACCTTTTAGTAAGATATAGGGAATCCTCCTTCAATCTGAATCATGCTATACCTTAATGTTTGATTTATTATAATAATACCCATATCATTACCAGTTACATTACCATAATCATTTTACGAACAGTGGGTTTAGCAAAATATTAGTTCTGTCTGGCTAATTTTAAATGATTTAGCTGCAGCAAAAATCCCCAAGTAATATGTGCTGAACAGGTCACAAATCTGTGTCCTTGAGCTGGAAGCCCTGTGTCTTCACTTTTATATCATCTCACACTGCAGACCTATGATGGGCCAACAAAATGTAAATTTTATTTGTCGGTTAAAGTGCATGGGGAGAAGTTCCTCTTGCCCTAGAGACATTCCCATGTGTTGTAGATGACATCAAGGCAGTTTCGTGAGGCGTCACTATGACAATCAGCTACACAGAGGGGGTAGTGAAAAAGCAACTACTGATACCAAAAGTGGGTACAATTGAGTTCAGTCGAGCCAATACCAGGTAGTGGAAAAGGGCCATATGAGTTATTATCCAAATGTGACAAAGGTTCCTGATCTCCTGATGGTGTAAGTAGCCTCCTCATTATCACTAACACAATAGAAAGAAAGGGTACTGCCTGACATTAAGATGAGCAAAATGGACTCCTCACCATCTCTTCTCACTCACCGGCCAAATTATCCACAGTGCCAGCAGTCTCTGGACATGTTCACACTCAGTTTCACCTGGTGGTTTACCTGCAAGAACAAGAGCAACATAAAGAATAATTAAAATAAGCAAACAAATGTAGCATTTCATTACTATTATAATGTTTTTTGTTACCTGCTCATTTTTTTTTTTGCTTCTGGCTTCCAATGACATTGATTTGGGAAACAAAGGTAGACAAATAACAGAGAATGAGACTGCTAATGCCTTGTGTAAAGAAAATGAGTTATGACACACTCAGCAAAGATGACAAGATGACAAACCTAAATATTCCAGATTAATTCAAATTTGTTAGGCTATTGTAATTTATATTGCTCTACCACTCCATTTTTTATATAGCTCATGATGTCAGAATTCAGAACATTTCTGTAAAAGAAGCAAAAGGGTAATTTCAAATTGTATTTGTCTTAGGGACAAATAAATTATTATAATTATGATTATAAAACATTTTAATTCCTTAACTAAGTGGTGAAAAAACTTGGACATGAGACTGAAGAAATGTATTTCTTTACAATGAAATAAATGAAGAAATTTAAACATATTCAGAATAAAAGCAACTAGGAATTTATGTGAGGAGGAATGCACTGTACCCCACACTCACTACTCAGTAACGTTAATTGGGAAACATATAGAATAACTTATCAATTAGTAAACCAACACATATTATCATATTCAATTATTTCACTCTTTATTAGCTCCTGCTAATAAAGCTTTGAGGCATTATGTCTTTAAAGCAGAGGGAATATATGTAAGCTATAATTATTACTCACAGATATACATATATTCAGACATTCATTCGTGTGTTTTTTGGGGGTGGGATTTTTCACCTATTTTCTCCCTAATCTTTAGTGATAGCAGATTCCCATCAAACATGTCTACCCTATCACACGACAGCAATCTCTGAGGCACATGCAGCTATCCTAATGCATCTTTATGAATTATTGCACATGCAACATCAGGGGGCAGTGTAACACACTCTGAGGAAAGAGCTATACTCCCCCTTCTATATGCTTGAGCTCACAGATGCCAATGATGGGCTAGTGTGGCAGTAATTGGCAGGATATGCCACCCCTCCATTCCTCCCTCCATGGGGGTACAGGCCAGTTTTGCCCTCTTGAGCTCCCTGGCCCACAAAAGCATCATTGGGATTCAAACTAGTGATCCCAGATGATAGGGTGGACATTTTTCTGTCATGCCACTTGGGAGACCAGCATTTATCTGTAGTTATTGTTGATGTTAGGTTCACTCTAGCAAGAGATACACTAAGGTATGACTTAATCCGAAAAATAGCCTGTATAATCAATAACTGATTTCACACCACACAATCAATATTGATTTGCTAAGATATTTATGTTGTACAAATTCACTCTGACAGAGGGCTCACTCATAGATTTTATGTCTATTATTAGTAATTGAACTAATCAACTGGCTCACAATAAAATAACAAGAAATATGTTTTCAGTTTTCTTTTGAAAAAATGTGTGTTTCACACATTTCTGTCAGTGAATAAAAATATGTGTTTCACATTAAAGGTGTGGATATCTATGCAAAAAAATGTGCCTATGTGTGCTATTTGATCCATGGCACTTTTCATTTGTTCTGGCCATGCCTGATGCATTACATTACATTACTGTCATTTTGGCAGACGCTCTTATCCAGATCGACTTACATTTATCACATTTTATACAACTGAGCAGTTGAGGGTTAAGGGCCTTGCTCAAGGGCCCAGCAGTGGCAGCTTGGTGGTGCTTGGACTTGAAATCCCAACCTTCCGATCAGCAGTGCAGCGTCTTAACCTCCTGAGCTACCCCCGTAGAGCATATATTAAACTTATTAAGCATATCAAAATGCTGTCACACCTACTTCTGGGAATGCCTAATAAAATTAAAATTATATAGCTTATTAAACAATATCCCCATCTACAATTACTCGTTTTTACTTTCAGGTCATCAATAGGAATGTTAAGACCTTGTAACATTTGTTGGAACAGTATACTTGTTGGTGCATAGTATAGAGCACCCCATTAGTTTATCTGCTTTTTGACTCTTTTGACCCATATGGAATGCAATTT
Source organism: Chrysichthys cranchii (assembly GCA_030068335.1). Classification (NCBI taxonomy): domain Eukaryota; kingdom Metazoa; phylum Chordata; class Actinopteri; order Siluriformes; family Claroteidae; genus Chrysichthys; species Chrysichthys cranchii. The sequence goes on along the minus strand of JAQMCW010138439.1, from coordinate 8,155 downwards.
TTGGCTATTTTGGCTTGGATTTCTAGCTGTGTCTATCGAAAGCTGTAGTTTTCACCTTGGATAAACTCAGAACTGAATAAACCTATCTGTCCTGTGCATTACAGAAGACTTCACTGCAAAACTGATGAAGCAGTACCACTGCATTTGTAAGTGAGAATCACAGATAGAGAAAATAATCAGTCAGTTACTACTTACAACTTTGTCCAGCACACAAGAAAGTGCTTTTGGGTCTAAGGGTAACTAATTCATCAGCATTTGCCCCGGAGTTGAAACTATCATGGCCCTGCAATATACAGTACTGAGCAAAAGTCTTGAGCCACCTTTATTTCTTCATTGTATTTTTAATGATGTCTTGAGGAATAGCTTCCAGGCATCCTGAATACATCAATGGAAAAAATACAATTAAACACTATCAGTCATGGATTGGCCACAGATCTCAACATTATTGAAGCAGTGTGGGATCACCTTTACAGAGAACAGAACAAAAGGCAGCCAACCTCCAAAGATGAGTTTGGACTGTCACCATTCCTTTAAGGCTAGCTTGCCGGCTAACAATTCCCAGTGTCCAACTTGGAATTATGTTCTGTAGGAAGCAATTTTCTTCAGAAAAAGACAAATTATTGCTGACCAATAACAAACACTGGGCTCCTACCCTAGGGTGTTTTCCCCTATTTTTGTGGAAAGTCAGATTATCCTATAGCCAGGGAGTCCAAAAGATTACAGGATGGCTTGCTTAAGAAAGTTCAGTCTATGATGAAGAATAACTGTGGTCATACCAAATATTCATTTTAAAGCTTGCAAGAGTTATATAAACTCTATTTGTGTTATATACTGCATTTACATGTATGTTTGCATTGTCACTGTATCTATTGTGTCATATTCCTAGCAAAAATTAAAAAATGAGGGGTGGCTCAAGACTTTTGCAAGTACTGTATGGTGCTTGTGTTCATCCACTGAAAGGCAAGTTCTGCCAATTTACATCAAGGGCGCAGATAGGATTTTTGAAATGGGGGGGGGGGGGGGGGGGGGGGCACCAAAATGCCAACATTTAGAGATGGCAGATTTTTTTCTTTTCTTTTTTTTTCTTTTGCCTTGAAGTGGGGGGATGGATCGAAGTCACTATGAATCTGAAGGGGGCCCATCTGCCCCCATGATTTGCATATATTTACAGTTATAAGTAAGTGATTGACTTTTCATAAAAGGTTGATGAACACTATCATTCACACAGCTACTCCTTTAACTAACTTTGTTGTCCAGGAAACCATGGACTGGTCTCCCCAAGACACTGATCTCAACATTATTGAAATCACAGTGATGAAACCACAATCCAGGACAAATATGACAGAAATCCAAACACTATTGCAGTGTTTTGTTTTGTTTTTATTTTCCCAACATCCACAGTTGAACCTGAATGTGTTTGTTGCTGATTATCAGAAAAGTAGTAAACTACAGGAGTTCATCTCCAATTTAAATGTCGTGTTTAATCAATCCACTCTTACAAGTGAGGACACACAGCTGCTTTGCCTCTTGAAGTATCATGAGGCCAGAACTATCACTGTCCTCGCTAACTGATTAATTATCTTCAATTCCACTAGTTAAAGTTATCAGGGAAGCTCATCCCTATCACTTATGTGAGGTATTGAATAAGGTCAGGACTGCTAATCTGCCTCTTCATACTCCCTGGTACAGCAAATAAACTATAACCAGAACAGTTCTACTTGATAAAATGTGGGCAATTTTGTTTAATCTGTCTTGTCCACCCCCTAAATAAGCACATTTAGTTGATCCTATGTAGCTGGTTAAGTTAAGGGAAGACAAACAAATTGGAAGCCGTTATCAAATATACATTTCAAACTATGTTTAGCTAGTCTGCATATACAGTATTGACCTTTACATAGCATCATAGGATTTCTGTGTTTGACTAGTTTCATTTTAGTTAACAGGGATTAGATTGCAAGTATTGCTCCTTTGGACTCCATGGCTATAGGATAATTTGACTTTGAACAAAAATAGGGGGAAATACCCTAAGCTAGGAGCCAAGTAATGTTCATTGGTCAGCAGTTAGTCTTTAGAAAATTGCCTCCTACAGAACATAATTACAAGTTGGATACTGGGAATTGCTAGCCAGCAAACTAGCCTTAAAGGAATGGTGACAATGGCTGAAGGGATCAGTCAAACCCATTCTGCCAAATAGAAGGACTCAGCATCTGGGATAGGTCCTCTGTCCCTGATGTCCAGGAAAAATGGCCTAGATTTGCTGTGATTTGAGAGACCTTTGAAGTGGGTTCATACATCCCTTACCACGGGCACTGCTTACACAGCACACTTCTTCTCAGAATGTTATTTTAGGACGTGCACACATACAATTATGTTCCCTCTGTGCCTAAATTATAGTCCCATCCCTCAGCCAATAAGACAGTCTTTCCTAGCACTGAATAGACCTTTATGGTTATACCTTACTTTTGGTAGATGTGGATCATTTTTCAAAGGCAGTGTTCTGATTATTTTGGTATTTTAGCAGTCATGACAAGATTTTACTGTAGGATTATCCCAATACATGTAATCATTATTCTCTGGTCTATGGCTTCTGCAAATGTTACATTCAGTTTATGATCCGTTTTCTGTGGGAATGCAGGTGGGGGTCTCAAGGCCCCTTTTGTTCACACCAGGGGCTCCACTGTCACCTAAATACTAATAGTCAAGTGACCACCAGGATGTTGACAGAGAGGACAATTTACAACCGGATAAGGCCCAATCTGCTAATTTCTGAACCCAGGAAAGCCAAGGACTAAAGCAGACTTCTCTGGACCATTGGGGTGGATCACCAAATGAAGATTCATTCCTTTTGACTCAGGAAACTCTTAGTGGATTTTATTTGATCATGCTGAATCAGAATGAAATGTGAACCATAAAATCTCAATCTCTCTCTCTCTCTCTCTCTCTCTCTCTCTCTCTCACACACACACACACACACACACACACACACACACTTCATACAAAGTCTGAACTTAGTATCCATTTTTCTTAGAGATGTACACAGCAAAAGTTTTCTAAAATTAAATTAAATTCAAAATCAGTTTGAAGTCTCCACACTGCTTCTGTGACCTAATCTCCAAGATCTTCAACAAAACCTCCTCTGAAGATCTCACTTCAGGAATGCATCGCACCTCGACCAACCGATCTACTGTTGTGAGTTCAATTTTAGCCAACATGAGACTGCAACCTCTGGGAACACATAAAACACTTCTTTACCTTTGATTGTCTGGTGCTGTGCCTGTCATGTTTGCACATTCTTTACCTCTTTCAAACACTCTGGGTTCACTTCCATTTTCACTGTACTCACTGTGCAGGGCATGGTTGAATTAAGTTTAAACTAAGCCTTCTAACTGATATTCCTCCCATATTTCATTCATTCAATATTGTCTTATGTCTGTGTTTAATGTCTGTCTCATTGTGTGTAGTTAGTAGAATAAACATACATCTTGTTGTGATCCGTAGTTTCCTCTAGTCATTCTTTTTCACATGGAGGTCACTTCTTGGGATTGCTCTTGTACCTCAGCTTGTGTAAGTAATCAAATTTCCCTAAGCAAAACAAAAATATTTTTAACTGTCCAATTAAGAAGATTTTTGAGACATTATTGTTACAGCGTACCTATCAGGGTTTTTCGCTGGACAAATAATTATCCGAGGTCGGGTAATAATCCTGTCATCAATTTAATTTCCCCAAATTAATTAATTTAGTTAATTAATTAATTAACTAAGCAAACACATAAATAAAAATCCCTACACTACTTACATACACTGGGACCAGCACAGTTGTCTCCTACCTGAACTAGCAAAGAGCTCTTGCCATGTACTAATAACAAGAGCATTAACCAAGTACTGAGTAAAGGCATCACCTCATGACTGTAACATCACGTGTGTTGCCTATGAAAATCCCCCATTAGATATTGCTCATGCTATTTGACATTCTTGTCTTGCTGATTAAAAGAGGAAACTGATTCAAGATGCTAAGCATCTTTGTAAAATATGATGTAAAAATATGCATAATCCAGAAGACTGCAATGACATGCATATTGGGTTACATTCAACTTTATTAAAACGGGAATTTATTTCAGGTGACAAGTCAAAAGAATCCCAAGAGCACCTTCTGATACTGACATGCAAGAACTCTAAGGAGCAGCTCCCAATGCTAGTAATTCCAGCAGTGTGACCTAGATCTCAAGGCAGACTGTGGGACCAAGGCAGTTCATGATGCATGAGGGACAAGAGGTGATAAACATAAGGGCAAACGTAGGAGTGTAGTCCTTCACAAAGCCTGAGGGGGGAGCGGAGCCAACTGCAAGGACTGGGGAGAGGGCACTCTCCATGGAGCCTAAGGGTGGGTGACACTGACCACACAGCAGGAGGGGAGATCAATGTACCTGGCAAAAGAAGGTGGAGGAGCGAGTTTCATGGCAGAGCCAGAAGACAGAATGATGTCTGTTGCAGAGCAAGGAGTCAGTGACATCCAATGTAGATCTGGGAGGTGTAGCAATGGCCAAGGCAGAGTCAGGAGGTGGGAAAAGACTGGTGTTAAGCAAATGTGGACACAATGTATGAGGAGGAGCTAGCACGCAGAGTGATGTCCGAGGCCAGAGATGGAAGCAGTTGGATGTCCAAAGCAAGGTAGGGAGATGGAGAAAGATCCCCCTCTAAGGATAACCCAGAAGGACGTGCATGGATTTGATGTAGCTCTCATTTTGATTAACTGATCCTTTCCCAGGAATGCTCTCTGGACCTGAAAAAATGCTACCACATCCCAGGGTTCTGTGAAGTACAGGGCAGTCTGGGGTAGAAATCAGTACACTTGGACGGCTTGCTCTCTTATATGTCAGGAAAAGTGACACAAGGACTAAAGCTTTTGGCAGCAGCTGCCTGAACTGCATGCATAGGTCCGATTGTGTTGGTGAGCTGACTGAGGCATTTGTAGAGCTTGTGGATGCATAGATGATGCTCCTTATGGTGCCATCTATGGGAGGCAGTGGCAGAAAGCTTGATGGATTCCCCTGCTACATCCATAGGGAACAGTGAAATGTTCTATCAGGTAAACAGTCAGACAGGTAAACAAAGACCAAACACATGAAGCAAAAGCCAAGGTCAAATAATAGGCAAAGTTCAAAACTCTTGGCTATGAATAAGGCAAAACAAAACAGAGGCTTGGCATTACCTGAGAATTAAGTTAATGCTTTGCAAAAAAACTAGGGAGCAAAGGAACTTAAAAGCAGGTTCAAAACTTAAGGACATGTGAGGTGCAGGGGCTGATAGGAAGACCTAAAAGCACCCTTTGGTGCTGACATAACAACAGCACTGTGGTACAAACAAGCTATATCTTAATTTTATACATTCATAAATTTTAATTTGCAAATTATTGACCTTATTTCTTCCTTCTCCAGTTTCATAATATACTGTATTTTAGGTCACAAGATGATTTGACTGTTCTGGCAAGTGCAAAATTAGGGATATGACCAATGCCTGAATTGTTTGTGACTGGAACACCTTTAATAAACACTTAGTGTTGCCCTGCAATGTAATTCTGATTGTGACTCCTGATGCTGCAGGAGCACTGTGAGCAACTGAAGATCCACAAAGCAAAGGAAGACAAGCTCTGTGAAGAACAGCAGCTGACAGAGTTGAGCGTTTAGCCCAACAGAGAATGCACACCCTTACTGCACTGCAATGCATAATAGAGGAACTGACATTTTCACTACAGGTGTGCCAGCATTTTCTACATACTGGGGACTAATCAAAGCGTGTCACTGAAAGTAAACATAAGGACATTTCTTAAAAGTCCCACAGTGGAACCTAGACTTGGTGCTATGTTGTTTATTCAACTCACCATATGAACCAATAGCAAGCATGATATAAAGTAAATTACACTTAAAACATTAAAAACAGACAGGGTAAGCTTTGAGGCCTCAGGTGCAAAGTAAAATAGCTGAAATGCATTACATTGCCTGCTGTTATACTGTGTAATGGGTGTGCACTGTGTAATAAACTTAACAAACTACAAGCTACCTCTACACATGCAAGCACACAGAATTTATTTAGTTTAATTGTTGTGGAAAGCTTGCTGTGTTCCTCTATGGATGATAACTGCTTATCACCCACTCATCTTCTACCACTTAATCTGTTCAGGATCGGGGGGGGGCTGTAGCCAATCCCAGCTGACTTCGGGCGAGAGGTGGGGTACACCCTGGGCAGGTCTTCAATCCCCCACAGAGCCAACACACAGAGACAGACAACCATTCACACTCACATTCACACCTATAGGTAATTTAGAGCCTAATCCCCTCCCTGCTTTGGGCTGCAGGATAAAATCGGAGTACCCAGAGTAACCCCACTGGACATGGGGAGAACATGCAAACTCCACACAGAAAGGTACCCAACTAGACCTCGGGGATCGCACCCAGGATATTCTTGCTGTGAGGCAACAGTGCTAACCACCACACCACTGTGCCACCATAGAAGGCAAAATTGCAATACAAAAGTACAAAAATAAGATTAGAAACAACTGCAAATGAGTAAACTACAGATGTTTGAATGGAAATAAAATGCATGGCAGCTGTTGAACAACAGTCTGAGCAAATGCATAAACAGGTTGGTTGTGCTTTGGTCAATAAGCTGAATACTTTATGAACATGCATTAAGATGCCTGACATGCTTTGAGATGCTTGAGATTGGTAATTTCAAAGACACCTGCAGGGCAAGCACCACTAAGGAAAACCAGATGTATCATGTGTGGTAGAGAAATGAAGCAGAGTGCTGACCATTTGTGTGAAATGCTGCTGAGGTTATTCCAAGCCATGCTAAATCAAGCAGTGATACTCCTAAATAGGGATAAGCTTAAACACTTAATGATGATAGACCTATTCCACTGACATCTCTAGTGATAGAAATAAAACCTTAGAGGAAATCATTCACTTATCAAATAAAGAGTCCACCATTGGGCCCATTACAGTTTGCTTACTAGTTCTGTTGATATATAAAGTTGGGAAAACCCTTTCTTCTACGAATAGAAAGCTATAGCTTACAGGTTCTTATCAGACAAAATACAAACATTGGGTAATCACAGAAATGCAGTTTATCACACATTCATTTTATACTCTACACAAATGACTGGCAGAGAAAACATCCTCAGTCAGTAGCTCAACTAGTGTACTGATTATACGATCATCATTTCATGCCTCATGGAAGTCTGTACAGTGCATTCAGAAAGTATTCAGACCCCTTTTAATTTTTCACCATTTGTAACGTTGCAGCCTTATGCTAAAATCAGTCAAATTATTTTTTTCCTAATGAATCTACACTCAGTACCCCATAATGACAGCACTTTGCAAATTTAAAAAAAAAAAAAAAATGAAATATGAGGGACATGAGGGGAAAAAAATGATTTTAGCATAAGGCAACATTACAAATGGTGGAAACTTGAAAGGGGTCTGAAAACTTTCTTAATGCACTATATATTCATATTTATGTGTATTTATTGTTTGTAACATATAGCTAGTGTTTGATTGTCTGTTTGGTAAATTGTAATATAACAATGGGTGCCCCTAAATGAATTGTGCTTATGGGACATAGAAAGTATTTATTTTGACTAACCAGCTATTTGTGTGCTTTAGGATGCACAATAAAAATGACATTTAAAACAGTAGATCCAATGGTTAAACAATGTAATTACACAGACATATTGAATGCATGTCTTCTTTAATTGAATTCTATTCAACATGTTCCACTGCCTCAGTCCTGTATTAAGACAATGTGGTGCCCCTGGGCACTATACCTCACAGGTGCCCAAACGCCCCCCACCTTACCCCTGTCTTCCTGTCAAAAATAGCATGCATAAATAAGGGCATTTCTCATATGTAATTTACTAACTACATTGGGTCTACATTTGTCCATTTACATGTAGGCAAATGATCTCCCCCACTAGCGTTACCGTCTTCACTAGCTTTGGCTTCAGCGCTGCTAGTGACCGCAGGTCCTGATGTTCTTACAAAAAAACGATCGATCGCTGGAACATTCTGAATCATGGCCAAACGTCTAGAGTCCTTGTCTTTTTTCTTTTTCTCTTTGCACAACCACTCAATTGATGTCTGTCCATTTTTCATTCATT
>JAQMCW010138379.1:0-14938 GCA_030068335.1 Chrysichthys cranchii | reverse complement strand
TTGTTGGAGACTCTGTTTCCTTCAGGTCCGTATTCTCTGAGACACCGCTTTAGTAAGTTCTCTAAAACTAGCGAGCCATATCAAAGTTAGCCAGGATTTGCGATTAGCTGGCTTGATGGAATACCCCCTGCTGTGTGTGTGTGTGTGTGTGTGTGTGTGTGCACACAGCATGGCAAAAAAAGCATATTACCCAGGGTCTCACCGGGGCGCGCTCCACTATTTGAGAAGCACTGCTAGCGTTACAAGCGTTATGCTGCTCGTGCATGTAAATCGCGTGTGGATAGCGTTGTTCAGTGTCATTGAGAGAGGGTATCCAGCAGGGTGCGCACAGCAACACTAGTGGTGTGGAGGGGAATTACCTGAACTGAGATGAACCGTTTGAGACCAAAAATAATTAGGCGACTAGTCGACCAATAAAATTGTCGTCGACGAATTTTCGTATTCGATTACGTCGATTATGTCGACTAATCGCGGCAGCACTACATTCAGGTAAATTATTACTTTGAAATTATAGTGAAGTAAAAAACTGGTTGAAGGTGAAGAGCTCTTGTTATCCTACACCTGGCTAGAGCTGAACTAAAAACATGCCACAGCAAAAGCATCATTGCAAAATTGAATGTGGCACAATAATCTCAATCTTGTTTTCATAATCACGAGAAATCAAAATTTGTAATTAAATGTAATTTTTTTTTCATCAACCAGCCCTACTCTTCAAATAAATACTCTTCAATGTCAAAGTGAACTTGTAACAGTAAAGCCTATTACGTGTATACCTGGCCTCTAGAGGACAGCCTAGGTTGAGTTATGCCTCCTGGCAGCTATATAAAAAGGGTGTGGGGGAGGAAGAAGAGAGGAAGTTATTCATTCATCTTCTACCACTTAAAACCTGTTCAGGGTAACGGGGGGGAAGCTAGAGCCAATCCCAGTTGACTTCAAGTGAGAGGTGGGGTACACCCTGTGCAGGTCGCCAATCCACCACAGGGCCAACACACAAAGGCAGACAACCATTCACACTCACATTCACACCTAAGGGCAATTTAGAGTAGCCAATTAGCCTAATCCCCAGTGTGCATGTCTTTGAATAGTGGGAGGACACCGGAGTACCCAGAGGAAACCCAAACAGACACAGGGTGGGCGTGCAAACTCCACACAGAAAGGCACCCAGGTTGACCCCAGGGATCAAACCCAGGACCTTCTTGCTGTGAGGCGACAGTGCTAACCACCATACCAACGTGCCACCCATGAGAGGAGTTGTTTTTTCTTGTTGTTGGTAACTGCGGTTATGTGCTGGTGACATTTATTAACTGGAATGGCTACTCAGACTGCTAGCTCCTTATGTTGCAGGGGATTGTATTATCTTATATCACCCAGTGGCCTGTGGATTTAATAACAAGTGGAAGCAGACATTCCTGCTGTGGATTACTTCATTGACTGCCCTCTGAAAGGTCAAGGAGCGGAGTTTTCTGTTAAAGACTGAAAGAGACAAAGTCTCTTTTCTACTTGTATATATACCCAGATGGATTTTTCTTTATTGTGAATATTGTACATAGTGTAGTGGTGGCATTTGAGAGTGAGTGGTGGCATGAGAGTTAGTGATATCACAAGTTTCACACATGCACAACAAACTGTTGTCTGGTGTACCCCCTCCTTTAATTCTGGTAATAAATCCCCCATTTTGTGTTCAAAATCTGGGTGGTTTGTTACAAACATTGTCATTCAGACCATACAGCAATGTACGCACAGCTGAATGAAACTGTTTCTCCAGGGTTAGGGTTAATGTGTAAACAAACAAACAAAGACAAGTGCAAATAAGACAACAACAGAGACATAATAGACAGCATAGGCACATACAGTGATCCCTTGACTTACGAGTGTCCCAACTACCATCTCTCGGCTGATTTTGTGCTTTGAGTTGAGAGCTAAATTTCGGGTTACGAGCCAGCTTCAGATACCACCCCCCCCTAAAAAAAAGATACCCCACTGCTAGTTGGTCTGAAGAAATTGAGTGTGAAGGACAGTGCTGAGAAGAAGAAGTGGATGACGTGCATTGAATTAAAGAAAGAAATTAGCGAAAAACATGACCAAGGCATGTGTGTAGTAGATTTGGCAAAGCAGTACGAGAGTAGCACTTCTACGATCTCCACCATACTGAAGCTGAAGGAGTCAATAAAGGCTAGAACGCCAGCCAAGGGCATTAAAATAATTTTCTTACTTTCAGACTTTATTCAAAAGAAACCCCCAGAAAAAGCTACAACTGGGCGTGCGTCGGTGCTGTTTAATGACGCGTAACTCATTTCAGAAACATTCTGAAAGCGAGGATGAAACAGACCTCATTGGACAGGTTTTTATCAAAAACCCCTGCAGATGAAAGTGAGGAAAGCATGGCGAAAAGGGCAAAAATCAGTGAATAAGATTCAGTTATTCAGTTCAGCATATCTCCTCCACCTCCGTCAGCATCTTCAAGTCGCCTGATCTCCAAGGTAAATGTTGTACATTATACTTAATAAAACCAGTTTATTGCAGTACATTCCATTGTATTGTGTTTTATACAATATTTGTTATTTATAAGTTTATTTTTCTTATTTAAAAACATGTAACAAAAAAATTGCAGTGATTTGGGGGGCAGTCTGGAACGGATTAATGGCATTTAAATTCATTTCAATGGAGAAAATTGATTTTGACATATAAGTAATTTGAGTTACGAGCGCCATCATGGAACGCATTAAACTCATAAGTCAAGCTACCACTGTATATGTATAGGCCCACAGACAAACTAAGATAGGGAATATGGCATGTTATTTTCACAGTATTACATTACTGCACAATGTAACAAGAAATGTAAACTTGAAGCTGGTGAATAGTGGTGAAGTGCTCAAATGATGAGTAACACTGAACTAGCAGCATACACAGAAATAGCAGCATTTTAGAAGATATGAGTTCCAAACACACATGTTCAGACAGTCTTGTGTGTTTGTGTAGAGAGTTAGACAGACTAGAGCAGTGGTTCTTAAACATTTTTGGGCACGACCCAAATTCAGGTCCGGTGGGTATGTTGCGACCAATCCACCCCGTGGTGAAATGTTGCGAGTGGGGGTGGTGGGGGGGTGCACTGTTAAAGTTTGGCGTCTGGGAGGGGTGTAAAAATGTTGCGAGCGGGGGATGTTTTTTCTCTAAGAAAAATGATTTTTTTTAGTCATGCCCTCGCGACCCATTCTTGAGGGCCTGGCGACCCATTTTTAGGTCGCGACCCATACTTTAAGAACCCCTGGACTAGAGTGTTATGTGTAATCAGAGGGAGTTGAGTAGTCTGATGGTTTGTGGGACGAACTTCTGCTGAGTCTGGAAGTCCTACACCACATACTATGGAAGCATTTGCCAGAGGGCAAAAGGTTGAACAGTCCACAGGCAGGGTTGTTGGGGTCACTGACTATCTTGGGCGGTGTTCCAACATCAATACTTTCATGAGTACACTTACACGTAGTACAGTGTCCGCACTTACAAAGTGCACAGATTTCAGTAGGTAAGTGTTGTTCCAAATCACCTACTCCATGGTGCACTTACCGTAAATTACAATCACGACTGCCACCGCGGCTCATCATCCTGCCAAAAATCATCCCCGACTTTGAACAGCGAACAGATTTTTAACCCTTCACAGATTTCTAGCTTGCAAAATGACTCCGCTAATGCAGGCTGTGTGGAAAATCCGTTCCGGTAGCCATTTTTCTTTTATTTTTTGAGCCAAGTTGGGTCCACCTCTTCCGCTACGTAGCTATGATGGGGGCTATTGAGTGCAAAAAGTGTACATTGTTCCACATTCCAAGATTTGACCGTTATGGGGGCACCATCCGGGTCCTTTCAGTACACTTATTTTCGCCGCAATCGTAATGGGAACGCCGTACATACTCAAAATAAGCATAGAAAGTACAGAAAGTATGGATATTAGAACACAGCATTGGTAGTATGCCTGAGCAGTATGACAGGTATAGATATTGTATAAATGGGAAAGAGGTCTTGATGATTTTCTCTAACCGTCCTAACCACTTTCTAAAGGGACTTCTAGTCTGAGGCAATACAGCTACAGTGCATCTGGAAAGTATTAATAAAACATTTACATAAAGTATTCACAGTGTTTGCTTAATACTTTGTTGAAGCACCTTTGGCAGCAATTATAGCCTCAAGTATTTTTGAGTATGATGCTACAAGATTGGCGCACCTATTTTTGGGCAGTTTCCCCATCCTTTTTGGCAGAACCTCTCAAGCTCCATCAGGTTGGATGGGGAGTGTCAGTGCACAGCCATTTTCAGATCTCTCCAGAGATGTTCAATCAGGTTCAAATTTGCTCTCCTCATCCGTCACAGAATGTAATGGTGCTACTGTGCCCTCTTGACAAGGGAGGTGGTGTTTGTAGTCTATGTAAGGTTATCAATGATGTGCACTCCCAGGAACTTGGTGCCTCACTGACTCCACAACGTTGCCATGGATTATGAGAGGAGTATGTGCCTAGTGTTTTTTCCTTAAGTCAAAAGTGATCTCCTTTGTGTTGCTGACATTCAGTGATAGCTTGTTGTTGTAACACAAGACAAGAAGTTGGGTCACTTCCTCTCTGTAGGCCAAGTTATATGAACTGTTCTACTATTTGCAAACTTGAACTGGATTGACGTGTACTTAGCACAACAGTCATGAGTCATCAAGGTGAAGAACTTTTTTGCCAAGTGCTGGGAGATGACTAGTATTGAAGGCAGAGCTGAATTCAATGAAGAGCATCCACACATAACTGTGCTTATTCTCCAGATGGGCCAGGGTCAGGCGAAGTGTTGCTGACATGGCATTCTCAATGGAGTAGTTATGGCGGTATGTAAACTGAAGTGGGTCAAACACTGCACAGTCTGGATGTTATGTGGTTTTGGACAAGCCTTTCAAAGCACTTCATCACAATGGGAGTCAGCGATATATGGCGGTAGTCATTGAGTGTTGATGCAGGTTACTTCTTTGCCAGTGGTATAATAGTACTGGCCTTGAATCACGGGGATACAATGGCTTGAAGTAGGGAGGTGCTGTAGATGTCTGTGAGGATTTGTGTCAGTTGGTCAGCACATTCCCTGAGTACACACCCTGATATATTATGAGGACCTACAGCTTTCCATGGGTTGACCATGTACAGGATCCTCCAAATGTCAGCTAGATTGAGACTTTAATTGTTATTGTGTTGTTCTTTTCCTCAAACCAGCTGAAGTAGGTGTTAACTTGTTGGAGTTAATGTTATCATCATCCAGACATGGGAGGGGCTTACATTGTTGGTCTGTTGCTCTTTTCCTCAAACTGGATGAAGTATGCGTTAAGTGTGCTGAGGAAATCAGTGTTATAATTGCGGGGTGGTGGAGGGCAGCTGTAGTCTGTGATGAACTGAATGCTTTGCCACAAGTGCCTGGGTTCTTTTTAGTCCGTGAAGTATCTCTGGATTTTCTGTTCATATGCATATTTGGGGGGGGGGACCTAGACACAGTGGTAGAAATGAATTGAAACTGTACGTGTTGAAAGGTCATGTGACTGTATTGCAATGATTACAATGTCAGATCAAATGGATAATGGAGTTGGCAGTACAGGCACACTGCTGGTCCCATGTCAGTACGGTGTGGCCCATGTCAGCAATTCAGTGCGGAACAGAGTAATACAGCCATTGTATCCTCTCCTGCAGCAAGTCAGCCCACAGCTGTTGTAACTGGCCCTTGAGATCTGGCATATCGGCACTGGGCCAGAGTTGACATCAGAGTTAATCCCACATGTTCAACTGTGGAAAGACTGGAGAACCTAGCTGGCCACAGGAGGACCTCATTATGATACAGGCAGTCCAGAGGCAAATGTGCCATGTGTGAACAGCCACTGTCTTGTTGAAACACTGAACCAGGGCGCTGTCTCAGGAGGGGTAAGACAGCTTGACGCAGGATGTCATTGATGTAGTGCTGTGCCATCAACGTCCCACAAATCACTACCAGAGGTCACCTAATATCATACTCTTTGGTTCCACAGTATGATGCCAAGTGCAATGCCGGTGTGTCTCTCCATATCATTGGCAGGATTGGTCTTCTCCCCTCTGCGGTGTTATATGAGTACATGATGGTCATCCGTGGAAAGGGAGAATCGAGATTCATTGTTGAACATGATACAATGCCATTTGTCATCAATACATGTCTCCAGGGTATGGCATGACTCCAAATGCAGCTGTCTCTGCACTGGTGTTAATGACAGACTACACATGGGACAGTGAACCCATAGTTCATCTGATGCCAGTCATCAAGGTAGGGTGTGGGATGACATGGGGTGATGTAAAGAGGCTAATACCTGTGTCCGGTGGCAGGCGCAGATGTCATCGGGTTCTGTAATGCTTTCCACACAATAGAACGATGCTCCCATGGTGTGGTCTGTCTTCGGTGACTGGGACCTTCATGATGTGTGTGTGGGTGCCCTCACGTACCCATTGGTTCTAAGACCGGGATGCTGTGACATCTGAATGCCTCACATGTCAAGCAGTTGCACGATCTGACCACCTGGTCTCATGCAAACCCACAATTCGACCCCTATCCAACTCCATCAAGTGCTGGTAATGCTTTCTAATGTGTGTAGATGGCATCCTTTGTGTCTGGTGACCTTCACTCACTGTTTTGACTGTCAGATGCTCCTGCAACTACCTGAAATAATATTGCTCCACATGATGCCACCACTTACCCCTATTGCCTGTTGTAGATGTGCCAGCTCCTTGCAAATTGAATCAGTTACATACTATGATGACCGCAACTGTGCCACCCCTATGCTGCCCTCCCGAAGCCATCAGCAGCACACGCTCCTCATAGGAACCTGCCAGGGTGGGGCTAGGAGATCTGTCATGCTTAAAAGAGGAAAGTAATAATTTGTTGTGTCTGTTTCCCGCTGACTTGGGAAATGCTGTATCACTGGATCTGTGCCATTGGGAAGGGGAAGGACTGTGGGCACTTGTGATTTTTAGTTGACCAAGTTTGTGATTGTGGGTTTTTTTTGTTCCGTTGCCTTCCTAAGTTGGTGACTTATTTTCTGTGGTGTGAGACATTTTTCGTTCCTTCCTTAGTTTTGTTGTGGTGGAAGGAGAAAATAAAAGTGGAGGTCGGTTAATGCAAAAGTGGTTCATGACTCTGTGTCACTTTCCCCAGAGACCCTGACAATACCCATCATAGTGTGCATGTGTACCAACTTACATCCAAATCAGACCATTCCTTCTGGGTGATTAACTTTTTTTTGTCTGTGAGTGTATATACCACTGTCATGCTAATGGATATGAATTCTCTTGGCAAGTAGAAGGATGACATTAAGCATTAGGAACTCTATATCGTCTGAACAATGGCTTGAGACAATTTCATTGTTAGTGTAAATATGTACATTTTTTTTATAAACATGAGAAAACACACACCTCCACCCACTCTTAGATTTACCACTGAGATTGTCTGCATGGTATGCAGTTAGCCCATCCACATGAATGGCACCATCAGGAACAGTGGAATTTAGCCACATTTGCGTGGTCTCTCAAACTGCTTGTGTTTCTTCCTGTGGTTGTAATTGACAATACGTGTTTCTGCTACTGTACAGGCCTCTGGGTGTTGCCAGTATAGAATTCCTAGTTTACGAAATGTTTTGGGATCTAAGGTCAGTAAACTGCTGGAAAAGTTTCTCGATAATTCAAATGCATGAAGTCCAAGCTAAGTACATCAATTATAGATGAATCTTGTATTTGGCAATACTTGTTGGAATAGGCTGTACAGTAGAACCTTGGACTGTGAGCATAATTAGTTCCAGAGACATGCTTGTAATCCAAAACACTCGTATATCAAAGCAGGTTTCCCCATAAGAAATAATGGAAACTCAGATAATTCATTTCACAATCCACAAATATTTAGATAAAAATGATTAATACAAAATATAAACTAAAAATACATAAAACTGTCATACATTTGCCTGTGTGGCACGCGTGCAGCGCACTTGTTCTGAGCACTCCCAATAGCGGTGCATGTCAGAGAACTCACACCACTAAAGACTAAAGACTACTTCCTGGTTTTCCTCCGCAATGCCACAGCGCATTACACGGGTGGCGACAAGTGTACCAGATTGGGACTGATTGCGGGAGCTATAAGACGACTCACGCAAGCACACCAGGGTCGCGGAGCATTAGTTGCCATTTTGCGCGCTCTTGCCAAGCCTTGCTATTCCCATGTTTGCTTTCTCCGGTTCTGACTAAGTTTCTGTTTCTTGTTATTCAACCCCACCACACCTGACAAAACCAAAATAACCTGCACTTTACCTTTAAAAAGAATCCTGGCTGGTGTGAGAGAAAGGGGAGAAAGCTTTCACTACAACTCACGGAATCACTGCAGTCTGTCGGCTCACTGGGATCTTTTCCTTTTCATCCGACTTTAACAAGGAATCTATCCAATGATAGCTGCTTTTGCCTCCTTTTGAGGATTTTGTGGAAATGCGACATTGCATTGTCAAACAGATTCATCACTGCACTGCTACAGCCTTATTAGGGTGGTGCTTTTCTACAAAGTTTTGCACTCTTTCCACATTTTACACATCTCCCTGATCTCATTTGAAGTTAGGAAAGAATCTTTTTCTATGCTAGCACGGATGTCGACTATACGAGTGAGTCACGATCGCAGTGAGTGAGAGAGAGAAGTTGTGATCACGTGATGCTCGGTAGATAAAGCGTATGCATACTACTCGTATTGCAAGACCTTGCCCATTAACCAAGTCAAAATTTATTAAAATGTTTTGCTCGTCATGCAAAACACTCACAGACCAAGTTACTCGCAATCCAAGGTTCCACAGTATACTTAACATACAACCCAAATTCCAGAAAAGTTGGGACATTCTTTAAAGTTGAATACAATGATAACTAAGAGATTTTCAAATTACATGAGCCAATATTTTATTCACAAAAGAGCATAGAGCTGTATCATGCCAAAAGGAAGCCATATTTGAGCATGCTCCAGAAGCACCGTCATATCCTGTGGGCCAAGACTCATTTGAAATGGACTGTTTCAAAGTGGGAAAGTGTTCTATGGTCAGACGAGTCCAAATTTGACATTCTTATTGGTAATCATGGATGCCGTGTCCTCCAGGCTAAAGAGGAGGGAGACCTTCCAGCGTGTTATGAGCGTTCAGTTCAGAAGCGAGCATCTCTGATGGTATGGGGGTGCATATGTGCACACGGTATGGGCAGCTTACATGTTTGGAAGTAACTATGAATGATGATGCTGAAAGGTATATAAATTCATATTCAAATTTAAATAATGTCCCAACTTTTCTGGAATTCGGGTTGTACATCGCGCATTGACATAGAGAGAAGGTGGCCACTGCCATACAAGGCACTGTCATCTCGGACTCCATCTGTTGGTTTATCCTTTAAAACAACAAATGCTATCTTCCCAGGTGAAACACAGGACTAAAATCAAGAGTAAATATTCAGAACTATTAATTGTTTAAACAATCAAAGAGGGTACACCCGAAATATAGTGGCTATACTATAAGATGCAAACCACTCAGCAGCAGTAAGAATCAGAAGGCCAGATTGGAATTGGCAACAAAATCTAGACACCACAAAAGGTCTGAAAACAACATTAAATTTTATTGAAGGAAAGGCCAAAGTGTGGAGACTTGGTGTGGAGTGTCTTAGGCTTGCATGGAGGCATTTGGAACAGGCTCACTAATCTTTCCTGATGGTGTAACTCAGGATGGTAGCAACATAATTAATTTATATGTCTACTGGAGGTGCATAGGACCCAATTGCTTCCTTTAATATTTCTTTCCCTTCTTTTTTTTTCCCCTTCAAGACTTGACCACTTAGGTGGTTCCTATGGGTAAAAGTCATGAAATTTGGCACCCACTTCAGTGTTGGTGACTGCTACTCAGGGACTGAGGCTTCACCCCAGGTGTGGCCCAGTGACACAATAGTGCCACCATATGTTATTCTTGTGAGTCTTTTCTCAGTATATAGTCTAAAAATACACACACCAAACTTGGTAGGTATGTGGATCTCCCCAGGATGAACAAATTTGTCATACGATATTTTGCATTAGCCATGCCCAGCAGGAAGAGAGGTATTTTGGATTTTGTGCATCTTGACGTGTTATATTTTAATGTACTCCTCCTAGAGACTTCATCAGATTCATGTAAAATTTGAAATACATGGTGGCAAGATGTTACTGATGTTAAACTGTGAATGGATTTTTGATCTAATTTAAGGTGTAAAATGGTGGCACAATGAATTTATATATTGCAAACAGGAATGTGTCAAATTCTCAGAGGTTTGCTTAATTGTCAGGTCCAGGAGGGGAGATGGGATGCATGTGCAGATAAATAGTATTTAATAATAACAAACAGATAAGACAGACAGCAGGCAGAATCGTGGTCAAAGACAGGCAGGAAGTCATACGATCAGACGTACGGACTGGGGTAGGCAAGGCAGAGACAATATCCAAAAACACAATCCAAAGTCGAAACCAGGTTGTAACAATCAGGCAGATAAGGGCAAGACAAGAAGCAGAAACGGGATATCAAAACAGTAATACACAGGAAAGCAGACAGAGAATCAAAAAGCTCGGCAATAGCGTACACACGGGGCAGAACTAATGCTTCACATTGGCTGTGTGTGTGAGAGAGTCTTAAATAATCCATGTGTTTGATTAGTTGCACTCATTAAAAGTCAGATGACCATGAACTTGATTAGCTGCGTATGCGCCGTTGGCGCTGCGGTAGTGCGCTCCCAGCGTGAAGTGCACTGTTTTTCAGAGTGCCTGGAAACGGGTGCACCACAGGTGCGTTCTGCATGGTTATCTTAACTGCCACGGAAGCGCATTCACTGCGGGCGGATTCATGACACTTAATAAAGCTCAGCCTTCACATGCTATTGATTTGTATGTGGTATAGCATGAGCACCAGGCAACACCCATTTCAGATATTTTGCTCACAGATGGTATAGATTATAATGGGGATGGTGACATCCACATGCCCATAGTGACTCTTTGGGGTAGTGCTTCTATGTGCAAACAGCAAGAGTGGCTTTATTCACTGATAAGCACTAAATAAAAACAAACTCCATAAATTGTGTTATGTTAATGTGGTAATATCACTGGAGGTGCAACATGCAGAGAACTCCACCATCTGGAAGCAGGAAGAGTGGCTTTTTTTTTGAATGATCTCAGCTTACTAAAAACAAATTCTTAAATGTTGTGTTGTGCTAATTTGGTGATATTGCTGGAGGTGCAAGGTGTGAATCTTCCATTCTATAACATCCCAAAGGTTTTCATTGGAATGGATTCATATCCAGTGCCTGGGAAGGCTACTAAAGAACACTGAACTCATAGACATGTTCATAAAACCAGTTTGAGACTACTTTTTGCTTTGTGACATGGTGCATTATCATGCTTGAAGTAGTCATTAGAAGATGAGTAAATTGTTGCCCTCATGGGCTACACATGGTCAGCAATGAAAGTGCGCTAAGAAAACATTCCCCACACCATTACACCACCTCCTTCTGCCTGGACTGTTGACTGTTAAGTGTGTGCCTGCTGTAGTCTCAGGTTTCTGTTCTTGGCTGACAGAAGTGGAACTTAACATGGTCTTCTGCTGTGGTAGCCTATCAGCCTCAAAGTTTGATGTCTGGAGGTGCTTTTCTGCTCACCAGAATTGCACAGAGTGGTTGTCTGAGCTACTGTAGCCTTTCTGCAAGCTCAAACCAGTCTGGCCATTCTTTGTTAACCTCTCTCATCAACAAGGCAATTCCATCGACAGAGCTTTGGAAGTAGTAGTAGTTTTTCTTTAACGAACCAATCTGAGGTTTTGTGTGTGCCAATCCCAGTAGATCAGCAGTTACAGAAATACTTAAACCAGCCCATCTGCCACCAATCATTATGTCACAGTCAAATTGACCAAGATTACATTTTTTCCCATCTGATGGATAATGTGAACATTACTCGAAGCTGCTGGCACATATTTACATGGATTTATGCACTGAATTACTGCCACACAACTGGATTATTACAACTGCAAGGAGCAGGTGTGCGGATGCAGATACAGCTTAAAACCTTATAATCCTAATGAATTTTAAGCATGAACCACAGTTACATAAGTCATTCCTGAGAGAGAGAGAGAGAGAGAGAGAGAGAGAGAGAGACAAAAACTGTGTAACTCAGGCTTACCTGCTATCTGCCCTTAAAGCCCAGCAACCTGAAATCCGGGCTCCAGAAAAGCCTGGCAATGTGTTCATGGTGAGCAACCAAAAGAAAAAGGTGGCTGACTGAGGATTGTGCTTGTATATCAGCTTGTTACTGAGAGCCAGCATGCATGCAGACCGGATCACATACAAGTATATGAGCTAAGCTAATAGAATTACATGCCCTCTGGCAAGTAAGTGTGTGGTGCCAAGCAGGCGAGTGTAAAATAAAAACTGATAGAGACAGAGAGAGGTGAAGAGAAAGAAGAGGAGGGGAGAGAGAGAGAGAGAGAGAGAGAGAGAGAAGGAAAGAGAATAGAACAAAACTATGATATGAACATTTGTTTTGCTCTTCTTTTTAAAATTGTAAAGGAGTATTCTTTCTAAATGAAACTGCGTCAGAGCTGCTGCTGCTCTCTGTATCTCCCTGACTATCTCTCTCCCCTCCCTCCTGTAATATCCTACCAACTTAAGAGGATAAGCGCTCCCCATAGATTCCATTGGCAGTGGTATTAATAGCTACAGGTTGGAGCCCTCCTCCTGTCAGTAGCACACATCACCCTTCACAGGCCTCTAACAGCAATGGGAATCTGAAGGTAGCACTTGGTGTTGTAATGGAGCAATGAAGAAGAGACTTCTGCTATTGAAGTTTAAAAAAAGTGGAGGTGAAATTTATTATCATTTTCTATTTTGGGCTAGCTACAGAAACAAACAAATCAAGTAGCTTCATGCAGAACAGAAAGAAAGGTGGGATGGCTGTACGCACAAAGAGATAAGAGCAGAGGGTTAAGGAAACAAGAAAGAGATTGTGAAGAAATCAATGGCTGTATATGGCTGACATCTATATCTATGGAGACATAAACTTGCCCTCGTCTGCGTCACCCAGACCCCACCAACCAACCACACCCTCTGGACACTGTCTGAATATCAACACAGACAAGCATAAACAGTAGCATCTTTCACAACAAAACCACAATCTTACTCCACAATTGTTATGTCTGTACACATTCAATGCCATTCAAACTGCCATATCAAAACACCAAAACCACAATGCAAGATAATAAAGTATCAATTAACACTCCAACATTTCAAATTCAAGCCTATTTTATGACATAGTAAGTGTATCAGATACTTAAATTCTACATTCATGAGTGTTCACGCACACACACACACACAATTGCACAAATTTTTGGTTTAAACAAAAACTAACTTTCAGGCATTGTTTTTTGTTAATATTACACCAAAATTTCTGTGTGGATAAATAACCATTGACCAACATTCAAGACAGAACATTAGGGTGAGGTCACAATCTTTGTAATGAAACGAGCAGAATATGTACTATAACTGCATTATAACAGTTATTTGGTCATTATATAGTTTTAATTGTTTCACTTCAAATACTGCAAGAAAAACTAATTATCTACTATGATTAATTACACGCTTGCAAAAATGTTTTAATGCGCATCATTTTGACATTGACATTTTGAGCTCATCTATCGTATTCTTTATCCAATTAAACAGCATCTATATTTATTAATATAGGTTATCTAATATTGTGTAGGTCTCCACTGTGCCACCAAACCAGCTCTGTCAGTCATGGTATGGACTCCAGAAGACCTCTGAAGACCTCTGTGGTATCTGGCACCAAGATATTAGCAGTAGATGCTTTATGCCCTGTGCGTACTTTGCACCGCATGAATGCCAGAGCCCAAGGTTTCCCAGCAGAACACTGCCCAGAGAATCACATTGTCTCTGGCAGCTTGCCTTTTTCCCACAGTGCATCCTAGTGGCATCTCTTCCCCAGGTAAACAACGCACATGAGCTCAGCCATCCACATGAGGTAAAAGAAAATGTGATTCATCAGACCAGGCCACCCTCTTACACCGCTCAATGGTCCAGTTCTAATGATCGCTTGCCCATTGTAGGCACTTTCAGCAGTGGACAAGGCTACGCAGCCCCATACACAGCAAGCTGTGATACCAATCACAAAAAATTTCTAAAATCCGAGAAAGGTTTTCAAGTTTCACTCAAGTTATTGGTGATATATATTACAAGCTGTTTGTATCAAATTAGAAATTAATGAAAAACAGTGTGTGCATATATGTGTAATTATACATATACATTAGGGTTGCACCGATACCGATACCAGTATCGGGTATCGGGCCCATACTTTGCTAAAATACCTGTACTTGCATTCGTACATAAATTGCCGATACCATGCACCAATACCACTCCTATTTCACAACATCGAACTGATCGCGTTACTAGGAAGGTGTGATTTGTTGTCCTACCTGACTTGTCTGACCTGACATGTCTAGGGAGAGACAATGAGCTGGAAAGTTAACAGAGATGTGATCAACAAGTTAGTGTGACTCAAGACCATGGAGCCGGGCTGTGTGCTTAACTTAGGTATGTGTGTATTTATGCTAATTGCGGCAGCTAATCTGCACCGTAACTCTGTTCCGAACTTTTCTGGTTGCGCAATCATACCCCCCAGTAAAACCACTCCAATTGGCTGGGTTACTGGTTTTTCCGGTATTCACGTTGATGACGTGTTCAAGGACATGTAGCAGAAGAGGCAGACGCAACTCGGCTCGAAAAATAAAAGAAAAATGGCTATCGGAGTGGATTTTCCAAACAGCCTGCTGCATTAGCGGAGTCATTTTGCAAGCTAGTGATCTGTGAAGGGTTAAAAATCTGTTC
>JAQMCW010138361.1:0-14940 GCA_030068335.1 Chrysichthys cranchii | reverse complement strand
ATTTAACAAATACAAAAAATATGTTAATATTTATTGATCTAAAACAGAAAAAGTTTACTCTGATTTAATGTTTGACAATAAAGAAAAAAAGTGTTTGTGTTTTTTCTGAAGTGTATGTAAATATCTGGTTTCAACTGTATATGGCAAAAAGAAAAAACATGATGGACAGTTGAATTGGATTTCACTCCAGATATGTACTGTATATAAATCTAAAATAAATAATAAATAAGTTTAATATTTTAGCATATTTTCCGACACTTCCTTGTTTTTTTTTTTTTAACAGAATAAAAAGCACTCAATAGCAAATGCTAGCCAACTAGCTTGTTAATGTAATTGAATGGCATGCTTGCTAGCTCAGATAGATAAAATTTATGCATGATACATTAGTGAAGTTGCTAGCTAACTTAAACTTTCTACTGCCACCAGCCCCCTGTGTGTCTAAATTGTCTTTGCATGCTAGATCATTAACATTTCCCTTCACAGGAACTAAGGGGTCCAAACAATTAAAAACATCCCCAGACCATCATCCCTCCTCAACCAAGCTTTGCTGTTAGTACTATGTATTTTGGTAGGTAGCATTCTCCTGGCATCTGCTAAACTCAGATTTGTCCATCACACGTCTCAGATATTCATGTGTGATTCATCACTCCAGAGAACATGTTCCTACTGTTCCAGAGTCCTCTGCCAGCATGCTTTACACCAGTCCAACTGACCCCTATCAATATGCAGGAGACTCACAGAACGCGGAAAAAAGGTGGAAAGTCTGCATTTGAATAAAGAAAATGTGATCTCTGTGACTTCAATCTTTGACTTTAGTCTGTGAATTTGATCTCGCTCAATATTTTTTTGCTTTTCACACTATTCTGTGTAAAATCTAGAGATGTTGTGCATAAAAATCCCAGATCAGCAGTTTGTTTGATGTTTACATTGACTGAAGCCCTTGACCTGTATCTGAAAGATTTCATGTATTGTGCTGCTGATCCCACGTGATGATGGCTGATTGGAAAGCCTAACTGCTTAAATGAGCAGGTGTTCCTATTAAAGTGACCAGTAAGTGTATGTATGTATGTATGTATGTATGTATGTATGTATGTAGGCTATGTCCATATGTATATTTTTGAGTAATTGCGTTTTCAACTACACAAAAATAAACATGCTGACAGAGATTACCTATCTACATATAACGTAATAATAACGTAAGGATACCTTGGGGTAACTTGGCTTGTTTTCACGGCCATCTCCGACTGTTGTGCACAACTGCGTGGTGGCTGATATATTCTTGTCGTTGCTGTTTGTGTTCTCCGAATATTGTCTCGTTTTCAGGGCGTCTTGGCTGCTCTCCGGGTCCCCGGTGATGGATTTGCAGATGGATCTGGAGGCAAAAGTCGGTGAGGAACTGTTTCCACGCATCTCGCCCACAATGTCCTTCAGTCCAGACGAGTTCAGAATCACAACAGGCAGTCCAAGAAGCATGTATTCGATAAAAGTCGGGCTATCTATTAGTGCGTACTGATCATGAAGACATGGGCGCATCGACAGTTTGATAGTGAAAGGCTGAATTGTCCTTGAAATCTTTTCTGACATGATTTCACTAAGTTTGCACACCCTCCCCTTAAAACTGAGAAGAGGAAACGGTCAGTTGTCCACTTTTCTGTGCATGTTGAGAATGCAGAGCACGCAGCCGAGTATAGCCTCCTTAGACTCCTGCGAGCTAATGCGCTCCCAGATGAGGCGCAGCGCAGCGGACAGGTGGGCAGCCAAACTCGAGACGCTTCTACGAAGAAATTGAGCTGCTGTGCGTGCTAAAGTGCTGCCAAAGAGCCGGAGGAGCGCCGAGCGGACCAAGAGAAACACGGCGGGCATGCTGAGAGAGAGAGAGAGAGAGAGAGGGGGACGGAAGAAACGGGGAAGCTTTCGTGAATGAGGGGTCAAGCGTTTCAGAACACGTGCGAAACTCAACGTGCGAATGAGGGAAGCTCTCCGGCTGTCGAAACGTCCTGTAAACGTCGGAGAAGACAGTGGTGATAAGAGAGCTAAACGGCGAGAAACACTGACGCAACAGCCTCTCGAACGCTCTGACAACTGGTCTCAGACAAAAGCATATACTGCTTCTCTCTCCTGTCCTCTAAGCACTCAGAGAGTACAAGAGAAAAAGACAAGAAAAATTAAAGACATGGGAGAACCCTATAAACCTAGTGACTGCACTAAACAATTCCGGAAATCAGGCAGTCTCGCAGTCTTGATAGTAACTCTGAAAATGAAAAGAGCTAAAGACAAAAGAGATGCAGGACTTCGGTGTGTGTGCCCTGCTTCTGTCTTAAATGAAACCTTTCTGAGGTCAAGCAATTTCTTGAATGTGTGTGTGTGAGTGTGTGTGTGCGCGCGCGCGTGTAACGGCTGTTTGGTGGTGGGGGGAATGAATACCATTTGTTCTGCACTAGACGTGCCTTTCCTGAAGGAATGCTAGTGCTTGTAAAGCAAAAAAAGTAAAAATAGAAAGATGGAGAGAACGAGGGATAGAATGAGAGAGAGAGAGAGAGAGAGAGAGAGAGAGAGAGAGAGAGAGAGAGAGAGAAGTTAAGTAGATGGGGAAGTTAGATATCAACATAGAAAGAGACAGACAGACAGACAGACAGATAGACAGATAGATAGATAGATAGATAGATAGATAGATAGATAGATAGATAGATAGATAGATAGATAGAGGGGTGTGTCTAGTGTACTGACCTCAGGGGCTTAGCCCACATTGTCTATATGCCCACCTCTATACTCTGTTCTATCTTAGCATCACCTTTCCTTTGTGACCTCACTGAGAAAAGAAAGGCGGTCGTGTAGTTTCCAAATATTTAATATTACAACCCAAATTGCAGAAAAGTTGGGATGCTTTTTAAAGTTGAATAAAATGAAAACTAAATGACTTTGAACACAGACAACATAACAAATGATCAAACTGGGAAATTGTACACTTTTATCTAATAAATGAGTACATTTCAAATTTGATGCCTGCTACAGGTCCCAAAAAAGTTGGCACGGGGACAAATGGCTGAAAAAGC
Source organism: Chrysichthys cranchii (assembly GCA_030068335.1). Taxonomy (NCBI): domain Eukaryota; kingdom Metazoa; phylum Chordata; class Actinopteri; order Siluriformes; family Claroteidae; genus Chrysichthys; species Chrysichthys cranchii. The sequence goes on along the minus strand of JAQMCW010138361.1, from coordinate 11,887 downwards.
AGGAAAGTTTAAAAAGATTCAGCTGGGAGAACATCTAGCAACAATTAAGTTAATTGATATCAGGTGTGTAACATGATTAGTTATAAAAGGGATGTCTTAGAGAGGCAGAGTCTCTCAGAAGTATAGATGGGCAGATGCTCTCCAATCTGTGAAAAAGTGCATAAAAAGATTGTGGAATACTTTAAAAACAATGTTCCTCAACATCAAATTGCAAAGGCTTTGTTAATGTTAAAAATGTTAAAAGCAAATGTTAATAGAGGTCTCATACAGACTTGTGCAATGTTAGTTTTCTCTGTTTCTCAAGGTATAGGTAACTACTTTTGTGCTTAAAAAACTAAAAAACAAACAACGATATTTACATACAGTTCGTAGGTTCTGGAACAGACAAATTATATTTACATACAATCCAATGGGGAAATTAGGTTCAGGTCATGACCAAATCTAGTCACCAGGTTTTGGAATGAATTATGGTCGTGACCAGAGGTACCACTGTATTAGTTTTGACTTTAACACTCACCTTTTAGAGCAACCTAGACACATCATCAGTGATGTCACCTGAGGCCTTTCAACATTATAACCTAGCCTAGGTGACCCAGCCAGGGGTGATCAGTCCCTGACTTGGGTCTAGGTAGCTTGTAGGGTCCATGGGTCACCCCTTTTGATACACAGCCAACTTCCTGATGGCTCCCTCTTTGTGCAGTTCCTTGATCCCACGCTGCTTGAGGTCCCTGCAAAGTGATTGGCTAGCTAATCCTCAGCAGCTGAACAAAAGGGGGTAACACTGGGTTTTCATCCCCTTCTTGACTCTCTTCCTCTTGAAAATCTCTCCCATCCAGGCTTCCCAGGGCATAGCCAATTCCAGCATGATGACCTGCCTTGATATTTGTGACACAAGAACTGTGTCAGGCCTGAGTGTGGTCACAGCAATGGTGTTTGTCTTCCCAAATTGACCTTCAGCTGCCAATCCAGTTCTGTTTTCTTGAATCCCCCCTGTTGGATATGTGCACTGTAGCAGCTCCTCTCCAGCCTTGGCAAAAACAATACTGTGCTTGACTGGTTGCAAAATAAGAAGGATCCCTGTGCTGATGGCCACTGCAATATCCCTCACCACCTGATCATGACACCACCAATAACACCTCTCTCCCAGGGTTTTGGGCAAGAACCCCTGAATGTGTTCCATGGATCCTCTGTCAGGATCCAGGAGAAAAGATTGATTGGGCTGGAGAGGGCATTGTAGACTGCCTGGATAAGGAATTTGAACCGGTATGGTACAGTTTTCCACAACTCCTACCACGACATCTTCCAGACCATAGGTATGAGTTTCATCCACCCCACATGGATGTCTTCCTGAACCATCCATCATCTTTTCTTATTTCAGGCCTTTTTGCAGTGAAGTCCTGCCCATTCTGATGGAACTGCCCCCACCAGCACACTGTTCCACAGCCCCACTTCAATTTGGTCAACTGCCTCCTGAGCTCTCTACTTCCTAATTGTCCTCATGTCTATGCCAGCCAAGGAGACTTTGGTATCATTAGATTCTCTGTACAGCATTACATTACATTATTGTCATTTGGTAGATGCCCTTATCCAGAGTGACTTGCATGTTTATCTCATTTATACAACTGAGCATTTTGAGGTCAAGGGTCCAGCAGTAGCAGCTTGGCAGTGCTTGGATTTAAACTCCCAACCTTCCGATCAGTAGTCCAACGTCTTAGCCCCCTGAGCTCCCTGCCCCAGCATCACCTCTCTTTCTCAGGTAGCCATTAATTCTTCTGACTTAAAGCCTGTGTTGGTTTAAAGTTGGTCTGGGCCCAGTTGATGAGGCATTTGAGGCCTTGAAGGATCCATCTGTCAGTCTGGTTTGATGATGTGGTCACTGTCAGATCATCCATGAACACTCTGATGGGGGGCTGCCACAAACCTGACCTGGTGAGTGGACCTCTGCACTCCACCTCTGGTGACATGATGAGCATATTCATGCCTATGGTGAACAAGATCACTGAGACGGTACACCCAGTAATTATGGCCTTCTCCAGCCAACTAAATATGGATGTTGCTGTTCTAGAGGTGACTCTCAAACTGGAGTGGTTGTAATAATCCAGAATGAGATCCCTAATCTTGTCTGGAAAATGATGATATATGAGTAAGGTTTCCACTAGCTTGTGTGAGATTCATCCATAGGCATCAGCAAGGTCAAACCACAGAACATTGCCTTCCCATCTCTCTTGAATCAGCTGGGTGACAACTCCTGTTTGCTCAATGCATCCTGGTACCATCAGAATTCCACCCTTCTGTAAAGCAGTATCAATATATGCATTCCCTAGGAGGAAATCCATCATGCATCAGATAACAAACTGAAAAAAGATACTGAAAAATATATTTCCCTCAACACTGAGGAGTGAGATGATCCTAAACTGCTTGAGAGTCCTTGAGTCCTTTTATCTGGAAACGCAGACACCCTCTGAACTTCTCTGCTACTGTACCACTTTAGCCCTCCTCCAGATGACCCAGATGCACCGCTTACAGACAACATAGGGCACCCCACTTGGACTTGGTGTGCTAGTGTTCACCATTTTATCTCCCTCTAAGATAGCCTACACGCTTTGGCTTGTCTTTCTCATGTTAGACTTGTTGCTGTTGTGGATATAAAGTGATATCTGTGCTCTCAGTTTATTTAATGGAGGTATGTACTCTCTTTACCATATTTGGAAATACATTGTCTTTTAAGGTTTATTTTGTTGGGGGATGTTATGCCATAGTATAGCCCTCATGATAGTCATAGAAAAAAAATCCCTCTTCTCTTAAATGCATTATCTTTCTCTGTGTGAACTGATGAGATTTAACATAATTTATTTCAAGTCAATTTTGTGTTCAGCCTAAAAGGTAAATAGTTAGTAGTTATGTAACATATATAACATGTAATATGATTCCACAGTAATGCAAGACATTTATTTTCATTTATATTTTATTGGCTAGTCTGCATTTAGTCTGCACTTGGCTGGGAGAGGTTTGTTGCTGTTGTGGAGGGAAAAAAATGCGTTCTCTATTGATTTAATGCAGAATAAAGAACAATTAAAAGAAAAGTCTTTTGCACAAATGGAACACAATGTGGTGTAGCTGGGATTGCAGACCATTATGGCTACATAAAGACATCCCTGAAAAAGACAGTCTAGATGGCAGCATACTTTGCTCCAAAACCTCAAAACTTGTATGTAACTTTCAGCACTGATGACACCCTCACAGATGCAAGTTTCCAATTCCTTGGGCACTAACACAGCTCCTCTAGTAGGGAGAAAGTGAAGGCAGTTATGAAAAGGATCAAGAATGAAAAGGTGGTTGGTCCAGATGACATACCTGTGGTGGTATGGAGATGTCTAGGTGAGAGAACGGTGGACTTTTTGAAGAGGTTGTTTAATACAATCTTGGAGAGTGAGAGGATGACAGAGGAAAGGAGAAGAAGTGAATAAGTGCTGATTTTCAAGAACAAGGGTGATGTGCAGAGCTGCAGTAACTACAGAGGGATAAAGCTGATGAGCCATACCATGAAGATATGGCAAAGAGTTGTTGAAGCTAGGTTAAGAACAGAGGTGATGATCAGGAAGCAGCGATATGGTTTCATGCCAAGGAAGAGCACTACAGATGTGATGTTTGCTTTGAGAGTTTTGATGGAGAGTTATAGAGAAGGTCAGAAGGAGTTGCATATGATAGCCAAGCTTGTTCAAGCAGCCAAGACTATGGAAGTCACAGAGCCATCTACGGCAGTCACAGAGCCATCTGCAGCAGTCACAGAGCTGTCTGTGGCAGTCACAGAGCCTACCTAAGCCACAGAGATTACAACAGTTTTGATGCCTGATGCATACACAGAACCTGCTAAGTTCACAGAGCCCACTGCATTCACAGAGACTGATACAGTTTCGATGTCTGTCACATTCAAGGAGACTGCTACGTTCACTGAGCCTGCTACAGCCACAGAGCCTGCCACAAAGTTAATGTATGCTACATTTGCAGGGCTTGTTACAACCATGGAGGCTAGTTCAGCCACAGAATCAGAACATGCTCATGACCATATCACTGTCACAACATCAGAGGTTGCTCCTGATTACTTTCCAGTCACAGTCAAGGAGCCGGAGCCGGTTCTTGCTCAAGTCTTAGTCACAAAGAGAGAGCCTGTCGCTATATCTCAGTCACAGAAAGACAGCTTTTTCCCATCATAGTCACAGAGAGAGAGCCTGTTCCCATCATAGTCACTGAGAGAGAGCCTTTTCCTGTTCCAATCACAGGGCGAGAACCTATTCCAATTCTGGTCACAGTCACAGAGCAAACAAAGTGTCTGTTCCTGTTCCAGTCACAGCCTCTAAACTGGAGCTTGCTCCTATTCCGGTAGAAATCTCAAAGCCTGATCCTGCTCTAGCTCCTGTTACACTATATGTGCCCGAGCCCATAAGGGTCATCACCGTCTCAGCCTCATAGCCAGTTCTAGTCTCTGTCATACAGCCCATTCCTGTTCCAGTCAAAGAACGAGAGCCTGTTCATGTTCCAGTCAAAGTCACAGTCATAGAACGAGAGCCTATTCCTGTTCCAGTCACATTCACAGAACAAGAGCCTGTTACTATTCCAGTGACAGTCACAGAATGAGAGCCTATTCCAATCACAAAACGAGAGCCTGTTCCTGTCCCAGTCACCATGCCTGTCACATTTACAGTCCCTGTTCTAGTCAAGCAGCCCATTCCAGCTAACATAGGGTTATGTATACTGGTCCCTATTCCAAACCTGGTGCTTATCCTTTTGCCTATTAGGTAGGTGCTCTGTGCTGTATTCCCCACCTGCTTTCATGCCCACACCACAGTCCACACCCAATTTCATGATCACGCCCATGCCTGAGTCCATGCCTGCCCCCTGGCCTGAACCCACCTCTGGGTTCCTGCTTGAGTTTCTGCCTGTAGTCAAACCAAAGGTGAGTGCTAGTGTGTCTAGTGCTATACCCAAACCTACAGGTCCAGGGCTACTCACAGAGTTGTTGCATAGGCACTCTGGGAGAAGTACCTTTGGTTGGGGGTTGGATGTTCTGTCATGTATCCACTCCTGCAGAGTGTGCATGCCGGAGGATGGACTCGCACCGCTAAGGACAGTTCTGGATTTCAAGGGACTCCATTTCCCAGCATGCCTCCTGAGCACCACTCACAAGTAAGATGGATGATTCACAGGTGTTTCCTGTTTAGACTGATTATGTGCTCTATTTATGGACTCTGGCATACGTGCTTAAATTGCAAAGCATTAGTTTGCCTATGAGTCTGCTATTGCCAAGCCATTTCTGTGTTTGTTTTGACCTTAGCCTTGTTATCTTGTTTTCTGTGTTTTGCCTTACCTCTGATATTCCTGTTTGCCACTGAATGACTTTTGCCTGTTTCTGGATATAGAGCTTGCCTGGTGCTTCTGTACCTCTGCCTGCATCTTAATAAAGCTGTTTTGGATTTTATGCCTGTTTCCAGCCTGTGCATGTGTTCGGCTAAACCTTACCATTCTGGACTGAACTACCTAATGTTTTGCTTCTAAAAGATTGGCTATGATTCTATAACTGATTGGTTGTTTTCATGATAAAATGACATTTATCTGTATATTATCTAAATACAAACAAATATAACCTTTACAACAATTACTGATACCAGTAATAAGGTCCAAATGACAGTACACTGCAGTGTTTTGCTTTGTATAAACCACCCACCAGCTAATTAACAAGACTTTAATTATAAGAAATGCAGTGTAAAATCCACTGAGCTACGCAAGGCTGTAGTAATATGTAGGACTAAATGTGATGCCTTTACAATGTGAGCATCAGGAACAAAAAGTATTAGAAATTAAGGACACTATGTAACAATTTTTGTTCCTAGTCATTTAGTGCTATTTTCTATTTGCTTATTTTTCAAAAATATTGGAAATGGCCATTAATCCTCAACAAACTTGGCACATTAGCAAAAAAAAAAGAAAAAGAAAATTGGCAAATTTGAGTTTTTTCTCTAAGATTTATGATGAGATTGTAAATCATTTCCCCGAAGCAGCCCCCAGATGTAGTTTCCTATCATATTTTTGGTCATGGTAGTGGTGCTAAAAGTCCAGTATATCATGGTAAAAGGGCTATCTTTGCTGAGTATGCTCCCATTTTCTCCTTGAATTGATCAAGATGAATATTAAGGATATGGACTTTGAATGTCATCCAGCAATCCATGGTGCTGTTGCTCTTCATCAGAATCTCAAGTAGCTCAATACAGTTTTCAGCCTTGCAATTGCTCAGGAAGCCTCAAACAACTGTGACAAAGCTGTTCCAAGCCCCTTCCTCATTTCTTTTGAACTTCATTGGGAAATCCTTGCACTCGTATGATCTTTTCTGTGGTGCAGTGAAGGAACTAGCTTTGATTTTTGCCTCAGACAGTTTATGAGAGAAGTCTTAATGGTAGTTGAAGAATGCAAATTCCTTATATAGAACTGTGACAGATTGTTTTATAAGGTACAATTTGATTTGTAGTGGTGGGATTAGCACTTTCCAGGGGTCCACCAATGAATCAGAAATTCTCAAACAACTGCAACAAAGCTGTTCCAAGCCCATTGACATTGTTCTTCCCCATAGTAAGCTCAGTGCTTTCATGGCACAGCATGGCTTTGAGGTTCCTGGATGAGTGGTCAATAAAGAGACCACATTTGTTCAGGCTACAGGCAATTTAGATTGCCTTAAACAGACTGGCCACAGAAGCAAAGCCATTCTTAATGGATGAAGAAGATGGAAAAATCTTGGTGACACATCCTATGACATGAGAATTGCACACTTTCATCCAACAAGTTCCACTGCATGAGCCTAGACATTTTAAGTTCAGTTTGGCCTTGGTGAGACCAATATCTTTGATAAAGGCTTTTAAATCTTTTTGGTAGGGGTAGTATGGGTTTCTCTTTTCCGCTACACATCTGACATTCTAATCTGGATTTACAACATCTTCCTCACTTCCTGTCTCTATCAAACACTCTGTTGGTGCTAGGCATTAGGGTGACTGATGAAGGAAAATCTGGATATATGATAGCAATTGCAGTCTTGCTATTCTGATATCCTGTCCACAGTACAGGAATAGCAGTTACTTGAGTGGTCATTGGGATCCTAACAACTTCTTGGGATAGCAAACTTCATGGCTTTCTTCTTCTGATTCAGATGAATCCAGCAAAAGTGCAAAACAGCAAGCAATCTTGTAGTGAGAACAGAAACAGGGTCAGGCGATCAACAAACAGCATGGAGGAGGCAAACGAGAACTGTGTATCCAAATACCCAGAAGATCAAGACAAAACCCATATAAACAGCTACAGAGTAAAAAGGATTCAGAATAACAGTCACAAACATAAGGTAAACTAATGCTTCACAGCTTGGCAGGCAAAATGATAGCATATTTAAAAAGTTTGAAGAGTAGAGGTTCACATTTTGTGTCCCCAGCTATTTGCAGATTTTTATTTAGAATATATAATTTTTTTTGTGGATTTCCCCTGTATTTTGTAGCATCCACAAAACCTATAGTGAATTGTTTTTATGGATTTTTCGATGGCAGAATTCCTCAAACAGCTGTTTCTTTATTCAGTTGATTATGTCGTTACAGTACCATCTGTTGTTTATGACAACTGTAGTGGTTCTGAAATACAGTCTGTAGCAAGTGGTTGTAATATAAGTATTATTATAGGCTACGATAATATAGTATACAGCACATTACAGTACTCGCTATAAATGTGATGTTTCTATGAATTCTACACAAAATTCACCTCGCTATATGTTTGCAAATGGTTTCTTTATGTATTTAATTGTGTCTAGAATGTGTTTAAAGAATGTGGGAGGATAATTTAGGGCTTAAACTATTAAAAAAAAAGCATTTGGGGGGTGGCGTCCTTGTATCACAGATTTTGATCTTTCGTTGGAAGTTTTGGAACGTAACCCCTGCAAAAGGCAAGAGACTACTGTATAAGCAATCAGGAAATAAAACACTACCCAGGAATAAAAAATAAATTAAACGTTACATAATTTTATTTTTGCATGTGTGGCTCTTTGTCATTCAATTATAATCCATAGTAAGGGAAGGTCCTCTGTAAAGACCAAACATCAGAAAATATGTTTTAGTACCATTTGTTATTGAAGTGTTATAACTGAACTTATCTACCTGTGAAAAATGTGGTGACAGTTCCAAATAATGTTTATATTAACTAACCTATTACTACAGGGGTGTAGTAACATAGTTCTGTGTTTGGAATTTTTTTTTTTTTTTTTTTTTTTTGCTAATGTTTTGTTTTATTTCCAAGCAACTACCCCTGAAGGTAAATAGTCAAGTTGAGTAACCTTTATTGACTTTCCTCTTTTTTAAAGATAGATGATGCCAAAGACATGAATAGAGCAGGGCAGAGGGAAGATGCAGGTGCAGGATGAGTTTTTATTTACTATGCTCAAATATAAGCTGAAATAGGCACAGATGTCAAAACTTGAACAATGAAAAACACATGTGAAATACAGAATTGAAAATAAACTGGGTCAGTGGAAGAGCAAAACAAGAAATATATACAAAATATGTCTGTGATAAATGTGTGGACAGTCCTTAGCAGCCATGTCCCTGCGTTCCTGATCAGGAAACATTCACAACAACATTAAGATAAGCATTAATCTTACTTGACATTGTTATAATAACCCATGCTGCTGAGCATGCGAGAAAACCTTTTTAACCACAGTCAGTGAATCTGAAATTCCCCTCTAATGAGCATCAGTCTGGGTCAGTCAGACGTGCAGTGATGTAAAACCGCAGAGGTGCCTGGGAGATGAAGTCCACAACTACAGTGTGACACCATGAACCTGGAAGCATGTGCTGCAGCACCACAGAATGTAAAGAGTGCACGGCACTCTCAGCAAGGGTGAATACCTGACATTAACATTAGGAATGAAATACAGAACATATATCACTTTTAACAATGGACCTTGTCACAGATATAGATTTTGATTAAAATTCCAAATTAGCAAACCACAGGTGACAATAGCAGAGAGAAAGTTCCCTGAAATAATATGCACAAACCTTGAGTGGAAGCAGATGCAAAAGGAAACCCATCCTCTTTTGGGTAACAATGGATAGTGTGATTGTTATATAGTTTCCATTCAGTTTTAGCTATGAATTCAGCCCACAGATCTGTAGAAGCACTTTCTAGTGAACCAACCACATGGATGTGGGTAGGCAGGCTGGCCAGCTTGCATATGGTCCACTCAACCAATCAGTATTTGGTTCTCCTTAGTTCACAGTAAAATTATAGCCTACCAAATCCAGATGTTATTATGATTTTCTTGGAATTTGAGTGTTTTAACCATATTAATTACACATAGTATTATTTGTTAATGCTACACTGTGTATACTATATACAGTATGTACTTTGAACTGTTACTACCAAGACTGGAGGCTGGATTTTGATCTACTTTTTTTAGTTAGAGGTGGCATGGTGATGCAGTGGTTAGCACTAGTGCCTCACAGCAAGAAGGTTCTGGATTTAAACTTAATTAACTTAGTTAATTTTCAGCTTGAGTGTTTTAAGTCACTCTGCCACTGGAGTCTGCAGCACGGGAAACATGCTTTCTGGAGTAATGAATCATGTTTCACTATCTGGCAACCTAATGGATGACTCCACGTTTGGTGGATGCCATGAGGACACTACCCCTCCATAGTGCTAAAGTTTGGAGGACAGGTTAATGGCCTAGGGATGCTTTTCAGGTTTTGGGCTAAGCCTCTTAGTTCTAGTCAGGGGTAATGTTTATGCTACAGCATACAAAGACATTTTTAGACAATTGTATGCTTCCAACTTTACTGAAACAGTTTGAAGAAGCAATTAGTATAACTAATTATACTAATTGTCTTAGTATACAGTTAGTATAGCAATTAATTATTTAATCATTGTAATGAGTAAATATTGTATACAAACTATATAAAATGTAAATATAAAGTCATGTTTGATTATATAATTTTTTTTATTGTTTATTTATAGGTCAAGATAGCTAGCTCCTACTACCTTATTCAGTTAAACTAAGCTAGCTAGCTAGTCAATGTGATTTTGCAAAAGTATTCTGATACTTTTATTTATGAGAAGAGACTGAGAATTTAACAGGAGGCCAGACCAATTAATCGAAACAGATAAAAATAGAACACACACAAATACTTTTACGACAGACACCAGATACCCTATTTAAAATAAATAAACCAGCTGTCATTGAAGCATGCATATGCCACCATTTAAATGAATTATAAATTTATAAAAATGAAGCAAATTATATGCAGACAGGATATTCTTATATTTCAGTTTTATACAAGAATTGATCATACAGCTACAACTGATTTAATATTAAATAATATGTTTCTTGAAAAATAAGTATATACTTTGCTTTAATATTATATTTTGAAAATTGTTAAATTAAACATGGACCACTTGAAGCTACACTTTAAGGCCTCCTGCATTTGTATAAATAGTGATATATATGCAACTATAAGAGTGAAAAATCATGTGCTGCCAGTGATTAATAGATGAGGGTTGATCATGCAAAGACAAATATAGGGGCAGCTGCTATGTCCAGAATACAATTCCACTGTTGTGTGTCTTTCTACAACTAACACCAGCTGCAATGCATTTCTTAAATTAGCCAATCACAGCCTTTGGTCTGGAAGTTGACCCTGCCTTACACAGAGCTTTTGGAGCAGCCTGGCCTGCTCCACCTGTCAGATGAAAAAATCAGCTGTCAGATTTTCCACCCACAAAAAGGTCCGTATCAGTTTTAACACTATGACTAGTCACTACACTAAAACACACAGAAATCAATCACTTAATTTCATGTTAGGCCCAAATGGCATCAAGTTGCCTATGGAAGCAAAAGATGTGATAAAGTTTTGAATAAAAAACATTAGAACTTTAAAGAACTTTTAAGAACTTTTCTTAATCATGAAATTTTTAACAAAAATACATTTAATATTGAAATAACTTTAATATTGAAATAAAACTGCACATCTGTATTTACTGATTTAGATTTTTTTTTTTTTCAAGTATACCGAGATTCACATTGTATATTTTGGTTAAATATACATTGATAAAGTTAAATTTAAAATCAAACTAAGCTTAAAAAAAGGGTATCTACATTTAAGTATATTTTTAGTGTTCAGAAATTCAGATTCAATCATTTTATGCAAAATTATTATCTACTAAATATTTATATTATTTAATTCAAAAACCTGTATTCAGGTTGCTAATGTCAGTGCTCAATCATCTGGGCTAGCCAGGGGTAGGCAAAAGCAGTCGATCCTGAAACACGATGTGCTGTATTGAATCCTCTTAAACAAATGATGCCACAAATTGTGAATGTTATTCAATTCTCATTCTCTGTGTTTCTCTCTGAATGTGTCGGTGTATGTTTAAAAAAAAGGGGGGGGGGTGGTGGAAGGTGTGACAAGTGCAGCAGACGATGTCCCCACAATGTTAAAAATACTTTACAGTTTTGTCCTTGAGGGGACATCTGGCTGGTCATTATAAGGAAAACTACCTTTTACACAAACTGCATTTTCTTACTTAAAAAACTTAAAAGATAAAAAAGGTTTTATTTTGGTTGGTAAGGTTAGAGTTAGCTTTAGATTTGGGCATAGCACAATTTAGCTGTACTATTAGGAGACTTGGGGATTAACAGAACATGGAATGGCTTTAATTATGATATAAAGAAAAGATAACTATACACTGCCGTTCAAAAGTTTGGGGTCACCCAGACAATTTTGTGTCTTCCATGTACAGTCACACTTTTATTTACCACATGAGTTGGAAAATGAATAGAAAATATAGTAAAGACATTGACAAGGTTAGAAAT
>JAQMCW010138343.1:0-14943 GCA_030068335.1 Chrysichthys cranchii | reverse complement strand
GTGGATATTCGAATTTATTGGGTTCTTACGGAAAATTTGAGCCCAAACATGGTGGGGTGACTTGATGCTATGGATGTGCACACAGGCTTCAATTAGGGAGACAGGCTTTGAGTTGGGTCGTGGAAGTGTGACATAATGACAGAAATTGGGGGAGCCTTTTTCCAGGCCTTTCACTGTAAAAGTGGACACATCTGACACAGCGGTAAGAGCCATCTTGCCACAGTGCTTCAGAGAGAAGCCTATATGGCATCCAGTTGCCTTCTCCAATAAATTATCCCCAGTAAAGAACAACTACAGCATTGGCAACTGAGTTTCTGGCTATTAAGCTGGCCTTAGACAAATGGAGAAAATGGCTGGAGGGAACTCCTCATTCATTTGTGGTATTCACCGAACATAAGAACCTGGAGTACTTGTGCAAAGCCAATGACATTAAATCCGTGACAGGCATGCTAGGCTCTGTTCTTCACAAGGTTCAACTTTGTACTATCTTATAGTCCTGGATCAAAGAACACCAAAGCTGACGCTCTATCCCGCATGCACCCCACAGTCAGAAATCTTGCCTAAGTCCTCTATGGTCAATGCCATTACGTGGGCGTCCGACAGAGAACTGGAAGCTACCCAGCAGGTCGTCCACCTGGTAACACCTACATTCCCCGTCAACTGTGAGGAAAACTAATCACCTGGGCTCACACCTGTCCAGCCAGTGGACACAGGTAGTCATCTACCCATTGAGCAACTTAGAGAAAAGTAGCACAACGTGGTCCCAGACATCAGTAAATATGTCACCTCATGCTCTTCGAGTGCCCAAAGCAAGGTCCAATAAACCTGCAGGGAAATCCTATGCCCTTGACCATGCCTCAGTGACCCTATCTCACATAGCCCTAGACCATGTCACTGACCTGCCTAAACCTTCAGGTGACACAGTCATTCTGGTCATCGCTTCTCTAGATCTCTTAGGCTTAGCCTTATTCCTCTCACTTCACTACCTACTGATTTTGTATTGGTTTAATACTACTGATGTTCAGATATTACGGGATTCTGACGGATGTGGTCAGTGATCATCGCACACAATTGATCTAATTGGAGAGATTGTAAGTCTGACTTCTGGATATCACCCTCAGTCTAATGGCCAAGTTGAATGAATAAATCCTTAAACTGGATGCTTTTTGAGGACCTTTTGTTCATACAACAAAGGAGACTGGTTCCGAGTGTTTCGCTTGGATGAATATAAACAAAACCCCTTAGACACACTGTTACACAGCTTATCCCATATCAACATTTCCTCAGCTATCAGCCAGCACTGTTCTTATGGAACGGGAGTCCCACAGCATCACCAGCAGTCATTTTTAAAAATGATTTAGTTTGTATTATACTAGCAGGATAAAAGAGACAGAAACTTACACAAGACAGAAAAAAAGCTTTTAAAAATAAAAATCCACAAGACATGCAGTGGTTAACAGATGTAACTGAAAGCTGAGGTGGAGCTGATGGCAAACTGAATTGAAACTAAAAAAGTTATAAGAGGGTGGCACGGTGGCTGAGTGGTTAGCACTGTCGCCTCACAGCGAGAAGGTCCTGGGTTTGAGCCCCGGGTTCCGCACAGGTGTCTTTCTGTCTGGAGTTTGCATGTTCTCCGTGTTTGCGTGGGTTTCCTCAGGGTACTCTGGTTTCCTCCCACAGTCCAAAGACATGCACAGAGGGAATTAGGCTAATTGGCGACCCTAAATTGGCTGTGCGTGTGTGTGTGTGTGCCCTGTGGTGGATTGGTGACCTGCCCAGGGCGTATCCTGCTTCTCACCCGATGTCAGCTGGGATTGGCGCCAGCTTCCCCCCCTGACCAGTATTAAGCGGCAGCAGACGAATAAAAGCTATAAGAGTTTGAATTAAACAGGAATGTGTGTATGCTGCTGGTTTAGTCATACTAGAAATAGAGGTAGAATAGGTAGCTAATCATCTTAAATGTGCACAGGGAATAAAAATAATAACTTTGCCAAAAAAAAAATAATAATTCTGAATGAATTTTAGCTATTACAGGGTTTATGGAAATAAGTTGGGGCCAATGAAGTCAGCATGTGTTATTTAGCAAGTGATTGTTCAGTTTAAGTAAGCTAAGTAGTTCGCTAGCTAATTAGCTTCATGTTAGATGACTAGCATTATAGTAGTAATGAGCTCAAAGTCTTGCTTTCAGTGCCATCATGCAATGTCACTTCTGCTTATTCACTGACCGGACGAATTTCACCCCCTTACATCCTGACTGACAGGTTGCAAAATGTGACAAAATGCTATCTGTCTGAAGCCCTGGACTCACAAATGCTACTGCTCATTCCTTCTGCATGTTATAATAAGTTGTGTTAGTTCACAACAGGACCAGTCTCAGAACTTTTTGATTGCATCTTTTATATCATTTGTTTGTATTTATTTTTTATAGTACACAACAAAATGTTTTCCATTTGAAAAACAAATTCCAATCTGAATGAATATACAGTACATTAACATTGTCACAGACAATCACAGCTGACATACAACCATGAACTCCAATTCCCATGAGCACCTGCAGCAAAGAAACATGGTCGACTGTCTCCGACTCTCCAGGTCACCTGACTTCTGATTAGGTCCAGGTGCAACTCATTTACACACACACACACACACACACACACACACACACATGGTATGTGTATGACCCTGTGTGTTTCTATTTTTGCTCTTCTTCTTTTGCCACTGATGTTTTGTTCGCTGTGCTGGTTTCAGAACTTTGCCTGTCTATTGGATTTTGCCTTTGTCTCACCTGTGTTGACCTGTTTGCCTGATCGGAGTACCCTTTTCTGTTTGACCATGTCTTTGCATCACAATTCAGGACCTCTGCTTGGTATTTTATCAAAACTGTGATCTGCACGTGCATCCTAATGCTTCGCACAAACATGGATGCAGCAGATCATTCGACCTTGTTGGCCTCACTCACTGCCCAGGCCCATCTGTAGGGATGTAGTTCTCGAGACCAATTTTTTGTGGTCTCAGTCTTGTCACGGACTCGAGTCTATTTGGTCTCGGTCTTGTCTTGGTCTCGAACCGCTTTGGTCTCGGCCTTGTCTTGGTCTCGAACCGCTTTGGTCTCGGTCTTGCCTTGGTCTCGGACAGTGGTCTTGGTGAATTGTGCAAAAACCGAGCAAGCTGCTCCGCTTCCTCACAGATTAATATCATTATTTATTTTGCGCCCCTCTTCATATCCAACCAATCAAATGAATCTATTTTAAAAACATGTTACATTGTATACGTTTTCTCAACGGTTATCCAGCCTTCCACAGTCCAGACACTGCAAACACAGCATTCACATCACAATAAAAAAATGTCCGCAAAATCGGCCGTGATTAACTTTTGGCTTCAAGGAGCACAAAGATTAATTCTTTGAAAGAATATATCTGCACCAAACCCTCGAAAAAGAAACATTCTGCTGTATGCTGATTTTGTCACACTACTCGTGGACAGGAGATCCACGACTAACTGCGCACAATCTACTGTCTTCCATGCCTGAACCCGAACCCATGCAGTTGGGGAATATGCACCTAAGTGCCGAGGAACGAGAAAGAAGCCACAGAGAAAACTTACAATTCTGCTGTGGCAGTGCTGGACATCGTGTATCTCAATGCCCATCTTGCCACAATGCATGAAGCAGGCACACCGACCCCGGGGTTGCGGTAAAACCACAACCTACCCCAGCGATAACCACATCTTATGAATTATGTGATTAAGACCCAGATTCTGCACGGAGAGCAAACGTATATCATTCCAGCCATGATCGACTCCGGATCGGCAGGGAAATTTATTGACCACGATACTGCTCGGGAATTACAGTTAAAACACTATGGTGCCCAAGCAATCCTCCAAAACACAGCATCATCAACGGCAGCCCCATCAGAGAGGCACCAAACCTGAAACTACAGTTCAGCTGTCTGCACATTTGAGGAAATACTGTTTCTAGTTATGAACTCACCAAAGATCCGATCATTCTTGGCACCCCCGGTTACAGCTTCATGACCCTGTAATATCATGAGATAACTAAGTGGTCAGAATATTGTCACAAGAACTGTTTACTTGCATTGTTTACTGTTGTCTCACACAGAAGAGGAGGAATATGTACATGAAGCTCTGCAAGAAGGATATAGCGTGCTGTCTACCTCATCTGCTTCTGCTAGGTTATTTTTTGTGGAGAAGAAGGGTGGAGGTCTCGGACCATGTATTGACTGCCGTGGCCTCCATCGTGTCACAGTAAAATATCCATATCCACTGCTCTTAGTGCCTGCAGCTCTGGAACAGCTATGATAGGCCCGTATCTTTCCTAAACTCGACCTACACAGCGCATATGACCTGGTGCGCATAAGAGAGGGAGACGAATGGACGACAACCAGTGAGAGACAACCGGTCACTACCAGTACCAGGTCATGCTGTATAGACTAGCCTGCGCTTCATCAGTGTTTCAATGCCTAATTAATGACATGCTACATGAAATTCTGGGGAAATACGTCATTGCCTAAATTGATGGCATACTAATTTACTCGTCATCCTTCAACGAGCGCATCAAGCATGTCAGGAGTGTTCTGTTCAAGCTCAGGGAACATCAACTCTATGTAAAAGGTGCAAAATATGAATTTCATATTAACACAGTCAAGTTCCTGAAATGTCATTAGTCAAGGAGATGTAGAAATAGAGGATTCGAAAGTGAAAGTAGTGAAAGAATGGCCAAGACCCAAAACAGTGAAGATGCGATGCTTCTTGGGATTTGCAATTTTTACAGAAGGTTCATCTGAAACTGGCTCCTCTAACCTCACTACTAAATAAAGGGTCTGGATCACTGTCATCGAGCCCGGAGGCAGACAATGCCTTAATCATGCTGAAAACGATGTTCACTACTGATACAGGGGTAGGGACTATTCTGTCTCAGCAGAGAAGCCAAAGTTCCACCCCATCACCTTTTTCTCCTGGAAAATTATCCAAGGCCGAAAGAAATTATGATGTGGGAGATCGAGAACTCCTCAGTGAAACTGGAGTTGGAGGAGTGGAGACACTGGCTGGAGGGAGCCTTTACACCCCTACATTGTCACAAGAACACCAAAGTGGACTCTCTTTCAAGAATTTACCCCTCTGAAAGGCAAAACAATGAACCTGCATCAATTCTGCCTTGAACGTACTGGGTCAACGCCATTGAATGATATGTTGACCAAGAAATCGCCGATGCACTTCCACAACACCCACCTGAGGCTTGTCCGCCCGGCCGTACTTTTGTTCCATCACACCTCAGAGGTAAACTAATGACGTGGGCTCATACGACTCCACTTTCAGGGCATCCTGGAATACAACGCACAGTGGAACTCCTCAATGGTAAATATTGGTGGCCCCGAAATGAGAACTAAGGTTCAGAAATTCATCACCTCCTGGTCCTCATGCACCAAAGCTAAGCTCCCATGCTCATTTCCTGCAGGGAAACTCATGCCACTTCCTATCCCACAGCGCCAATGGTCCTACATCGCTGTTTACTTCATTACGGATCTCCCAGAATCTAAAGGTATGACAACCATACTAATGATCATTGATCGATTCTCCAAGTCACTCAGACTAGTTCTATTACCATGTCTTTCCACTACGTTTGAACTTGCTGAGCTACTGTTTAACCAGGTGTTCAGACTCTATGGCATTCCTGAGGACATGGTGAGTGATCGAGGTCCACAGTTCACGTCATGAGGGCAGCACTCATGGAAAAGCTAGGAGTCACGGAGTTTGACTTCAGGTTGTCACCAGCGATCACCTGATTGGGCAAGTAGAGTGAGCAAACCAGGAAGTGGGGTGATACCTCTGGACATTGTTTGCAAAACCAGGCTGACTGGGTCATTTACCTTCCCTGGGCAGAATATGCCCAAAACTCACTGCGCAATTCAGACACACACCTGACCCCATTCCACTGCGTCCTAGGATACCAACCACCGCTGTTCTCTTGGAACGCAGCTGTCATGGATTCTCTCACAGTACTGTAGATGACTGGTTCCAGAGGAGTGAATAGGTATGGGAGAGGAACTTAGGAGGAGGTCTGTTCAGGAGCAGAAAAGGTATGCTGATCGACACAGGAGCAAGGAGCCTCAGTATGCTGTAGGGGACCGGGTCTGGCTATGCACTGGGGATTTAAAGGGACTTCCGGGATGCCATAAGCTTAACACTTGCTGAATCAGCAGCAAAATAAACTCCGTTACCTACAAATTGCAACTCCCTCATCACAGCAGAATCACTCCCACATTCCATGTCTCTCAATTAAAACCAGTACCCCCCGGTCCTGTGGTCCAGGATTCACCACCTGATGTGGCACCTGAACCACTGGAAATTAATGGTGAAACAGTATACACAGTGAGTAACATGCTAAGTTCACACAGGAGAAGGGGCCATCTAGAATATCTGGTAGACTGGGAAGGATGTGGGCCAGAGGAACAATGTTGGGTGCCTGCCAAGGACATTCTTGATCCCATGCTCTTGCAGGACTTTCATACCAGACAGCCAGAACAACCAGCTCCATGCCCCCGAGGACTCCCATGTAGAAAGTTAGCACCCAGAGTGAACTAGGAGGGGGGGTCTATCACAGACACTTGCAACCTGCATACAACCACGAACTCCAATTCCCATGAGCACCTGCACCAAAGAAATATGGCTGACTGTCTCCCATGCGCCAGGTCATCTGACTTCTGATTAGGTGCAGGTGCAACTCATTTTCACGCACACACACACACACACACACACACACAGGCTTTAAATAGTCCCGGCTTTCCTCAGTCGGGTCGCGAAGCATTAATTTGCCTTTTTGAGTGCCGATTACCAAGACTTGTATGTGATTGTAGATGACCCTGTTTGTTTCTGTTTTTGCTCTTCTTCTTTTGCCTCTGATTTGTTTGCCGTGCTGATTTCGAAACTTTGCCTGGTCCATTGGGTTTTGCCTTTGTCTTGCCTGTGTTGACCCGTTTGCCTGATCAGAGTACCCTTTTCTGTTTGGCTACGTCTTTGCCTCACATTTCTGTACCTCACCTTGGTGTTTTAAGATATTCATATGCTTGCACTGTGCTCTTAGGGCCCGATTCTCCCACGCACAACCTTCAATAAAGCGTGCACCTCCACAATTTTTAGTCTATGCATATTCTCCCCTTGACTTAAGTCTAACTAACCCTATGACTTACATGTCCTGAAGGCAATAATGTTCTTTGAGCAGAGCAAGCCCATAATCTGGTCATTTCTTATGCCAATCACTTTACCATTTATGCAAGTTCTGGCTTACATAGAAGTATATGCCTTCCCTTAAGGCAATTCTTACTTTAGATAATCTCTAGTAAGAACTAGGCTCCCTTTAGAAAAAAAATCTGAATCTGGCCCTTACTGAGGAATTCTCTTTCTGCTCTTATCTCTGTGAAGGCCACTGGTTTTATTTTGTTTTGTCTTTTCATCACTGGATAAAATCATGCAGTCAAAAAGCAACAAGGCCAAAAATATTTAAAAAAAAAAAAAAAAAACAGGTTCTGAGACCCCATCAGACAAGAGAAAAATATATATTCATATGTTCATTTGTTTGAAAAACAATTGGTGATACTTGTTGAAGCTTCATTCTGATTGAAAAAAAATGTTTTTATAATATTGTTTGATAATAAAGGCAGACAAAGTTCCAAGGTCTTGCAATGTGAACCAGATTAGAAGACAAAATCTCATGGTCAAAAACACTCACTCACTCATCGTCTGTTGCTTAATCCTGTATAAAGTTTATTGTACTGTTAAACTGAGCTGTTCATCAGCCTAAAAAACTGAAGATACATTATTTATACCAGAGTATTTCTTTATTTTTCCTTGCAGTAAACTAGTTCAAATTAAAGAACCATTGAATTGAGCTCTGACCCTTAATATATCTTTTTTTTTTTTTTAAATCTAGTTATTGTAAATTATAGAACTGAGATATTCATTGTTTTTGTTTAGCATAAAATAGGTCTTTCAGTTAAACAAGCTTGTGCAAAATCAATATTCTAGTCTAGGAAAAAGCTTAGACATTCAGAAATTTGTATTTGAAAATGTACATGTAAACTTTTCTAGCCTCTTACGTTTTAAGCGTCTGATATATGTAAATGTATTGAAGTGGGCATCTGTGTGCGGAAAGGTGAGAGTATAAATTAGATGGGAGGAAGATGAAGATGAAGAGTTGTACATCAACAAGCATGTTAATAAACACCAGTAAAAATAGTCTAGTGTTTCCTTAAATGGCTTTGAACAAATGAGAACAAAGAGTTGTGAGAACTTGCTGACTAGAAAGCATTTTTGACCATTTTCAATAGCTCAGTTGGTAGAGCAGAGGAGTGGAGCTTCTTATAAGGGTAATTATAGGTCATTGGTTGGAACCCAGATTTTACTGCGTTGTGCCATGAGCAAGTTTTTTCATGTGTAATTTGACAAAAGGTGAAAAACTGAAAATTCCTGACCAGGAACCCAGAGAGCTCTGAATCCTTGTCACTAGAAGACCAGGAAGTCTGTTAGAAAACCATCCTCTAGTGGCTGAGTGCAGTACTTCACTAGGCTTTCTTTACTGAATTGGTACAAAACCTCCTAAGCCTTTTAGGAGTTGGGTGCTATTTTATTCGTCTTCTGCCGCTTAACCTGTTCAGGGTCGTGGGGGGAAGCTGGCGCCAATTCCAGCTGACATCGAGAGGCAGGATACACCCTGGGCGGGTCGCCAATCCACCGCAGGGCGACAGACAGAGACAGACAACCATTCACACTCGCATTCACACCTACAGGCAATTTTTTAGAGTAGCCAGTCAGCCTAATCCCCTCTGTGCATGTCTTTGGACTGTGGGAGGAAACTGGCCTACCTGGAGGAAACCCATGCAAACACGAGGAGAACATGCAAACCCAGGACCTTCTCGCTGTGAGGCGACAGTGCAAACCACTCAGCCGTCATGCCGCCCCGGGTGCTAGTTTGTCCACTTATATATCCTCCTGAGACCCCAGTGTCCTCCAGAGAGGAAATCACATTTTCCCCCACACTACACTGCATGTATTTCCTTGTAAGATCCTCATATGAGGACCATTGGGTATTACTCTTTTACCAAACTTCTTCCTGTTTGGAGACAATGATCAAGTTGAATAGTTATGAGTTACGGAAAAGAGAAACAGTGAGGAGAAAGGACAAGGCACACACCGTTAAATTTCGGGTCTCAGAAGGATATAAATATAAATAAACTAGGTGTGATCAAATAGGTTAGAGATTGTTCCTGTTGTGAACTAACAGATTGTGGCACAGTCATGAGCATGCAGCGGGAGTGAGCAGTAGAACTGTGACTAGGCAAGTAAAAGAGACAAAACATTGTCCAAAAGGTTTACAAAAGTTTATTCCCCGTTGACTCCTTGTTTCAGATCCCAGTTGTCATGAAAATGAAGATGTTATTTTTACCTTTTGTCCCACTCAGTCATTTGTAGGTGTAATGGATTATGAATCAATAAGCACCCTGCTTGTAATTTCTAATAATAAGGGTGCTTGTCTTACTGATAAATGAATTGGTGCAATTTGTTTTACGATTTTTGTTCTTGTGCAAAATAACAGGTAAGGCTTTTCAGGACATTTTCAGTTATGTTTTAATAAAACACTTTATTTAAATACATTAAACTGTATTTCACTTTAAAAATGCAAATAATATATGAAGAGCAAAAAAATTCTCAGACCCTTAAGCTCAGAGATAAAGATGATTGTTTTGCTCTCCATAAGAATGCATTTTTATCTATCTGTGATTTGATACTACCTCAATTACACTTAGACTTGTATCTTCTGCCACCTTGTGAATGTTTTTGGTAGGAATAGCATGGTAATGATGTCCCATTGTTATCTGTATAAGACAATAAAATTTGAAACTTGGAAAGTCAAGCCTTTTGGATTTATTGGAACACACAGTATGAGAGCAGCATAGTAAAAAGACAACTGCACATTGGGCTCAAGCATAAGAAGAAAGCACTCGGAGACCATGAGTCTACACTCAGGCAGACCTGAGAAGATGACAATGCCATCATACAGGCTCAGGGTGCAGCTGGTCCAGAACAAACAACTGAAGGGGTTTATCAGCCAACTGAAAAACATGAATCTTTACAATTCCTGGATGCCCAGGTAGAGGTATCCAAGAAATCCCATAGATCAGTGCAGCACTCCAGCTGTGGGTCAGCATTAGCAGCTGCTGCCAGAGTACTTGCTAAGTGAACAACTGCACTGACCCAGTTGGCATTTGCTGAAAAAAGAAGCTAGTGTGAGGAGACTGACCTTGAAGCCAGTATCCATCTTCTCAGACGTCAAAAAGGTTGCTGCTGCAGAGGCTGAAGCTGCAGTCTATGAGGAAGAGGATCAGAATCCGAATACTTTATTCATCCCTGAGGAAATTATGTGATCTCATATGATAATGAATGATAATGGTATGATAATGAATGCAGGGAGAAATCCTAAGAAATTTACATCCCAAAAAAGCCTCTCAGTCTGCATTGAAGATCTCAGGGTTGGTTGGCAAAGAACCACCAGGTAAGCACTTTCCAATGGACATCCACAGAAATCAAAATGCTGAAGCAGCTACTCGTCAAAGCTTGAGACTGAGAGTCATTAACATAAAGGTAGAAGAACCGAGCAAAGAGACTCCAAAACACCCTGAGAGGTTTCAGCAGCCCACCAATCCCAGTAGGGATTCCATACCTGAGCCACAACAAGCATAAGATGTAGCGAAGTACTTCATGCACCGAGAACTTGTGTGTGAAGAACTTCTAGAGTTCAATGACCATCCTGAACATTACTGATCATGGAAAGCATCCTTCATGAGTATCAACCAGGGCTTAAATCTGTCACCCAGAGAAGAACTGGATTTTTTTGTTAAATAACTTGGACCTGAGAATTCACACAATGCACATTCTCTATCCCTCAGCGGGCCTTAGCAAGATGTGGCAGCATCTGGAAAAATGTTACGGGACACCAGAGGTCATAGAACACAGAAGATTGAAGATTTTCCAAAGCTAACCAACAAGGACAATGCCAAACTCAACTCAAAGAACTAGGTGACATCCTCCTCAAACTGGAGTGGGCTAAAGAAGAATGATACCTACCGGGCCCTATCATCTTGGATACAGCTTTTTGGGTAAACCAGATAGTGGGAAAGTTACCCCATAGCCTTCAAGAGAAATGGATAACCAGTGGATCTTCGTTCAAAGAGGACCACTGGGTAGCTTTCCCCCATTCTAACTCTTCTCAAATTTTATCCATTTAACAGGTTCAATTAAGGAATGATCCTAGCT
Organism: Chrysichthys cranchii; assembly: GCA_030068335.1. Classification (NCBI taxonomy): domain Eukaryota; kingdom Metazoa; phylum Chordata; class Actinopteri; order Siluriformes; family Claroteidae; genus Chrysichthys; species Chrysichthys cranchii. The sequence continues at coordinate 3,618 of JAQMCW010138343.1, read as the reverse complement.
TCACCTCTGGCACTTCTAGAAGCCACATGCCACCAAGAACAGAATAGGCCATAGTGCTTAGCTATAAACCCTCAGTAAGTGTGCACAAAACAGATATTCCATCCAAATCTTCTGATTGTGAAGCCACTCCCACTGATAAGAAAATAAGTGAGCCAAACGTGACTGTCCTCTATACAAGACGGCATGCAGGGCTTGTAAAAACTCAAATCTCCTAAAGAACACAAGGCACATCTAAAAGAGAATAAGAATTGTTTCAGGTTGTGGGACAACTCAACGAATATCTAAAGACGATCAAATGCGGTCAGTGTAAGAGTGAAAAACACATCACAGTCCTGCACTCGGATCCCTCTACAACTGCAGAGAGTGCTGCAGCTAAATGATGATAACAAACCAGCATTGTCTATGAATGATAAAGTGTTCCTGATAATCATGTTTGAAGAGGTCTACCAAGACGGTGAATAGATCCTCTACCATTCTGCTCACCAGGATGACATCTTCCAAGCAACAAGGGACAATCTATGAAGTGCCTCTTCTTAGGAAAATACTGGGGAAAGGCCAGAAAAGGGAAACAACCACACAGAGTTCATACAGAGTGCTGGACAATAACCAAGTGTAGTATTTGAATGAAGTGATAAATATGCAGGTGTATGTCTGAATGTTGTTCTCCTCAGTGGCCCAGACTTGACGTTGTTGCGATTTCTTGTTGGGAGTTCTTCTGAGATTTTGAAAAGAGCTTGTAGCTGTTGCAGCAGATGTGCAGCAAATGGGCTTTGAGGTCAGAAAAGTTCACAGAAACTATCTTTGCTACCTCTGGTACGAGGACAATTGGTGGAGTACAGGATGGAAGTCTATATCTAAGTCTCAGTACAGTCCCTGAGGGAGCAACAGACTTCCTCACAAGAACCTAACAGATGCTGGCAGTGTCCAATCTGGGGGTATATAAAAAGGACTTGGAGATTTGTGTAGATTGTCTCCCTCTCCAAAGAAGCCTGGGCCTTACCTTGAACCTGGGAATAGACAGCATCAGATTCCTCATATATTATACAGAGAAGCGATATAGTCATAAGGTCATCCTGTCCACAGTGAACCATCAGTACAATCCGTCGGGGTTTGTTACTCCTAGAATTATGCAAAAGAATGCATTAATATAAGAACTCCCGTCAGAGCAGAGGGGGTGGCGTACGTCAATGTCCCACCCATACTATCCCTCTTCTAGAGCTCAGTTAGACTCCCAACGTACTGAGCTGTTCTCAAACTGGAGAAGCCTCTGCAGTGTAACAGCCAGACTCATTCATGTTGCTAAATCTTTCAAGGGAAACTCTGTCATTATATTACATTACATTACAGGCATTTAGCAGATGCTCTGATCCAGAGCGACGTACAACAAGTGCAGACAAGAACAGTAGTCACTTCAGAATGCAAAAGACGGAACTGTTTCAAAAGCATGGACCATGAGCTCTTATAACATAGTGAACAAGAGGAGGGAATGAGAACAGTAGCATTGGGCAGTGATATTTTTTTTTACCTGCTTGTCAACCAAAGCTGTACACTGATTGAACCTATGTCAACAGCCAGTTTCAGCAAGCAATCCATGGTCCAGCCAAACATCTATCCTCTGATAAAGATACTAAGTTTATCTTTAACTTTAACTGTGAAGGCCAGTAAAAAGTTGGGCATTAATGCAGAAGATAAATATGCTTTGTTTTAACCTTCTGTTTATATGTAAGTGTGTTAATGTTAATCTATTATCGTATTGTATCTCCAATTTTATGTAAAGCGTCTTTGAGTACCTTTAAAAGCATTCTATAAATAAAGATAATAATAATAATAATAATAATAATAATAATAATAATAATAATAATAATAATAATAATTATTATTATTATTATAGAAGGTGTGAAGAGGTGTTGCTAGGTGCATTCTAGATGCGGGATGCATTTGCCTTACACATGAGGTTTTGAGCATTTTTTTTTCTTTTGTGATGCCAATCATGAATGCAAGTTTCCTGGTGCTCCTGTCTTCTGTCCCAGATATGCTTACAATCCTAATCCCAGAGATGCTTTACACAGAATATGAGGACAATCTCAGATCCTTCTGGAAACCTCCAAATGGCTAGGTTGCTTGGGAGCATGTCCAGTATCTCGTGGAGACCATTTGAAAGAGATGGAGAAGAGAATACCTGTCTATGCTGCAGAGCCATAAAAAAGGACAGAGGAAAAAGGAAAAGGTAGGAGATTCTGTTCAAAGGCAGCCAAACACACACAAAGGAATGGCCAAGGGGAGTGGTTGTCAAAACTCCACTTAACAGTGACAAAAGGGTCTGGAAGGTGGAAGTGACGATAATAAAAGAAGGGATTGTTAAGGTGCTTTTGCGACCAGTCTCAGAAATTGTAATCCTCCTTTCTGTGGAAACTTAGACAAAGGTCTATTTGCCACCAGACCAATTTAATACTAACTCAATTACACTGAGCTAAATACACTCACATTTAAACTACACTCTGCTGCCACCTTGTGAATGTTTTTGGTATGAATAGATGCCTTTTCTACTTCCTGTTTGAAATTTCCTCTTTTTCAGAGCAGTTGACCACAAGTTTGTCTCTAATCAAAGGAATTGTGTTAGATGACTATTTCCCATGAGGCTTTCAACCATTGAATTTCATAGTTTGGAACTTGGCTATACAATGTGAGCACACAATAACAACCTAAGTGTGCTAGCTCTCTTTGGAATTCCCTTTAGAAGGCTAATTATAGTGATTTTATATTTAGCACCAAGAAGCTGTGTATGTGGTTAGCAACTAATCTAAACGTGTAGCAATCTAGCATCTAATTGTGTTGTGTTCCACCTACTATTTCATGTACAGTTCATTTGTACCCATGTCTGTATTTTGTTTCAGTGATGTAAGTGATGGAAAACTTCAACAAACACAAGAAAAGTCCAGCCTTGTGTGTTTATTGGAACATTCCTGACAAAATGTTAGCTAGCTTTCTAGTCCTACCAGTTTGGACAAGGGTAGTATAATGATTTTTTTGTACAAAAACATTTAACTATCTACATGTACAATGTACAACAATTTGAACAATGGCAATTGGTTTAAATAAATAAACGTTTAAAAAAATTCTAATGAATCTGTGATAAACTGTCAGTTGAGCATCAGACATCCTACAGAACATGGCCTATACAAAATGGAACTACAAAGAGGCTAAAAAAAATCCTTCATAGTACTTTTTCAGTTTAACACACAGATGAGCCTACTGCCCATATGTATGTACTGGGCCGGATTATCCATATGGGCCATAGGGCCGGTGCCCAGGGGCACCAACCATTCACACCCAGTGGGGGGGCGGGCACCACATGACAAGCTTTAAAAAAATTTACATAATTTTTTTATGTTATTCACTCGAAATTCTTAAAAGGTCATACATAACTCATGAGCACTAATTTCATAATAATAATAATAATAATGAACAAGATTACATGACCATTCATTCCCCCTCCCCAATCTGTCAGAGTGGAGTCAGTCCACAAGTTTGCGCAATTGTATCATTTTTTAAAACCGTTCCAGAAAATGAATGAAAAATGGACAGACATCAATTGAGTGGTTGTGCAAAGAGAAAAAG
>JAQMCW010138271.1:0-14965 GCA_030068335.1 Chrysichthys cranchii | reverse complement strand
ACACACACACACACACACACACACACACACACACACACACACACACACACACACACACACACACACAAACACACACTCTCTCTCTCTCTCTCTCTCTCTCTCTCTCTCTCTCTCTCTCTCTCTCTCTCTTAAAGCATAGGGCGTGTGCAAAAATATGATTGTGCATATCAAGTATAGGTGGAGCCTTAACCAAACCTGTCAGGTGATTTCCTCAGGAGCATGTTCCAACACACCACAGAATGCCTCCATTTCACAAAGCTGCCTCTGTCGTTATCAAACAAAAATCTCCAAACTTGATAACCATGTAGGGGCAAAGCAGAAGCAGGGGGGCAGAACTATATTAAGATCTAAATCACTATTATAAATGACTAATAAACACTGGGTTATTATAATAACATAATACTTTGGTAGTTCATTATAAAGTAAGCACTAACTATCCAGTCATATAGTTATTGATGTTGAAGAGATACCCAGAAGTTGAATGATTAATATTCCATATAAGACCTGTTGGCTTGACACTGTAGTGATGCGGATGAGTACAGTTACAGTATGTTCTACAGTGAAACATTTTGTGTTTTCAGGGTTTGTGTAAGGCTGTTTAATAGTTAGCATTTGTGACCCAATCCAGAAACATGAGTCACAGTGACCCTTGGCTTTGCTTATATGTCACACAAATTTGTCTTACAATCCTTGTGAAGATCTTTTATTAACATAATTATTAATGCAGCTAAAAATTTCATGCTTACCTCTAACACGTACCCTAACCTTAAAGAGTTAGGCAGTTTTTCTTGTGTAGAGCACCCAAACAAGGGTCACTGTGACTCATTTTGCTGGATCGAGTCAGTGATACTGTAGTTGTGAGTTCAACTAATCACCAAACTGGCTTTACCTTCACTTATGAGCCTATTTTTTGGTTGTTTGTTTTGTTCTTTACAGAAGGGATACCAGAAAGAGGATTTTGCAGACTTGAGCTTCTAAATGAAGACTGGAACTGTGTGGATGTAACTGCATGTATATAAATAAGCAATGGAAAGAATAATCCATAGCTGAATATTTGGCTTCACAACCTACCCAAGAATACAAGAATGGCACATCTGGAAACAAACAGTGCAATTAAACAAAGTACATTGTTCATGATACGAGACTTGATTGATGGAGGATGCACCTTAATGAAATTCCCGCAGACCTCTTTTTTTTTTTTTTTATCTTCAGGGATTTTTAGCCACTGTCTTTTCTGTTCACTCTCAGCAGTGTGCAGCAAGATTATTGACTGTTGTGTGTCTGTCCTTCCATGAGTGTTCCCCTATGTTATCAAATGGTAGTGCATGGGATTCTTTTCTTTTTATATTTTTGAACTGTAAACTGCTGTGACTGGTTACTTTTCCAGTTAAACATCAGGAATGATATCTGGGGGAGATGGTTGTGGGATTTAACAAAAATGCAAGCAGGATGGAAAATATTTTTAGACAGTACCATATACAAGTTATAACTATTATGCTTTTCAGAACTGCCACATTGTTTTTGCTAATGGATCTATATTGTTATACTGAGCATCTGAGTAAAAGGCTATTACTCAATTCATGGCTGTCATAATGATTAAAACCATACACAATTTACTTTACTAGTACCAGGATTTCTGCAGAATAGTTAGAGTAGCCTCAAATTAAGCTCTTATGTGTACACTAAGTGACGTTGTACTTGGGATATCAAGCATTTATAGAAATACTGATGACAGATGGAAAAATTGTTGTTCTTTTTATGTTCTAGCACATCAGGAGGATGTTCATTTTATCTTGCCTTTATGCCGTGTGTGTGCACTGCTTGCAGTAAAGTCATCATGACATAGCTACAAAGAAGTCCTGTTCTGTCACTTGGGAAAAAATCTATTTTCCTGGTGTTGTATGAAAACAGTATAGTAAAAATCCATGTGAATGTAGATTGTTGCTTATTGTTTCCACACAAAGCGCCTCTTGATGCTTTGGTCAATGTTATATATGATTTTTTTTTTATTAGCAATATATAAATATCTATAAATCTATTTGAACTAATAAATTTTAACAGTTTCATTCCTGGCAGTGATAGGTTAGTTGTTTTATTGTATCACAATACTGCATCATAATAAATAACTGTAAATGCTACTGCAAATTTCAGCAATAATACTTTGACTCAAACTTTTCTAAGAAGTTATCTTTCATGTAAAGACTTTTTATGCTATAAAACCTGAATGTTTTGGTTATATTGGTTGGAGTAGGTGTGTATATTTAGATTGGTGTCCATGAAACAACTTTATGCAGTTTTTAATACTTTCTCAAATCTATATATTGTAATTATTTTTTAATCTGGGGGACTTATATTAGTAGAGTGACTAGGCTGTGTTCAATTTGCCAAATTCCGTTGTGATGTTTGTCAAGGTTATGCCTAATATACGCTGGCTGTTTTATAAAATTCTTCAGTAATAGATTTATCCATGCTCTATTTTTCATTTCTAACTTTGCAAGCACATTCAGAGGTGTCATTGTCATAGCTTTGTTGAAAACAAATAAAATATGATCTGAGGGGTTTTTCAGTGTACTGAACTTTTGTTCGATTTATCAATAATCACTCTGGCTTTTTTTCTTTCCTTTTCTCTTTTTCTTTACCTTGCCTTCCTACACCTCTTTATCTCTGTTGGTTTGGCCTGATGAGCCTTATGGCCTAGATTTATTTACATACCTACATTCTGCTTAGAAATTAATATTCTGCCTTCTCTCAGCGTTTTGCCCTGTAGGAGCTTAATGCATGTTCCCTCTAAAACTAGTTAAATGGTTCTGATAATCATTGATGCTGAAATTGTATTTAACCTGTAGTATAGTCCTAATCCTTCTTCTGAAACAGGTATGCTTGAGTTTCAGTGTGAGGAGTATTGGTATCTGTTGATAAATTGCATTGATTGTGGTCTGTGAGGATCTTTTCTGTCTTTCTCTCTACGCCCTCTTATTATTTACATTTGCTGTGAGGTGCACTAGTCAATGACGTACACATTAATTTGTTCAGCAGTGAAAGTGATGATGTCAAAATTGCTGTACTGACGTCAGTCAGGGTTTTATCCCAGTCAGTCACCAACCACCAGCCTGACAGAACATGTGCTATATCCAAAATCACACATTACTAAAATGTTTTCTAAAAGGCAAAAAATAGCAAGCCATATTAATACAAAAACTAAAATGCATTTTGTATATTGTATATGAATATAGCGATATAGTGAATTTATAATGGTGATGATTTATGCTACAATAGTTTTTGCTTGAGATGATGTAGGAAACCATAACCAAACTTTTTTTTAGCAAAACTATTTGAGTAATTTTACTTGTGGGTATAAAGAAAACATTCCAGATTCCTTGGACATTAAAAATCAACATATGTTTGCTAGTATTTTGTTGTCTTCTACATCACCCCAACCCATCTGATGGGATAACAGTATCAGCGTTTTTTCTTTTTGGTGTTGCAACACCTCTCATAACAGTCATGTTACGTTTGCCAACCCCACCTTTGTCTGACACACCTGTGTATGCATGACTAAATTTCCCAGCAGTTGAGGTAGATTTTCTCATACACGTCATAATATCTCACTTTCAACAGTCTTGTCTACTGTGCAAGTTCTTCAGCAAAGCCTAATGATCTGTCTGTTTCATTCACACTTGCACAAGGGAATCCTGTCTGTTGATAACTATTGTAAAATATGGCACATTTTACAATAACTGTTTCATTTATCAAATCTATAACATAAACTACTATTATAACTGTACTATTATACCTGTATGTCGAGCCTTGTAACACATTAATAGCATCATTTTCTTCTCTCGTATTCTTCTGGTGTGGACTTATCATCACCGAAACCCACTTGCCCCTGTCAAGGATGGCCCCATGAATTTCCTCAACATATATCCAGGAACTGTGAATGATGGCATTGGACTACTGCCAACATGAGCGATTCTGCTACAATGGCTCAGGACTTAAATGATCACAAACTGTCTTGCACACAAATTTCCCTAGTAATCAGCTGAACAGAACAGAGTTTACATTTAAACTGCAGTGAATCTGGTGCTACACAACTGGGCTTTTGGACCATATAACACATGGCTGTAGATGCAGGTTAGTTATATGGCACTATCCAGTATCACCCAAGTGAGGATTGGTTCCTTGTTGAGTCTGGTTCCTCTCAAGGTTTTTTCCTCTTGTTTTCTCAGGACGTTTTCCTTGCCACCGTTGCCACAGGCTCGCCCATTAGGAATACAGTGAACCCCCGCCTATCGCGGGGGTTACGTTCTGGCGCCCCCCCGCGACAGGTGAAATCCACGAAGTAGCGCCATCACATTTATTTTGTTATTTGTATATATATTAAGGATTTCTAAACCATTTCCACTCTCTTATTAACCTTTTTCACACTCTTATAAACACATCCTATGCTCTTAAACACTTTCTACACTCTTAAACATATGTAATTTTAACAACATATACAATTCTACATGCATACTTACTGGCGGTGAGGCCACTTCCTGTTTACAGCCTGTTTACTAGCTGTAGCGGAAGTGGCGTACACCACCACTGTGTAGTCATCCGCTGATGAAATACAGTGCATACTGTTTTATTTCGATTTAAATGTTCTTTAGTCCCGTGAAAGCCAAAAAATTCCACGGATCAAAATTTGAAAATCCGCGATGCACTGAACTCACGATAGGTGAACCGTGGTATTGCGGGGGTTAACTGTATATGTGGATGCATATATACTTATAGATATGTTTCTAGGTTGATACGCTTGTAATTGGACTGTATATACTATGAAGCTGCTTTGTGACTATGTCCATTGTTAAAAGTGCTATACAAATAAAATTGAATTGAATTTAATCTTTTTGCAAAGCTACATTAGTAGTAATACTGAACAATGGCTCTTGTTCTCCATCCATATCTCGTTATTCCAAGGAAAAACCCTTGAGAGAAACCAGAAGCAAAAGGCAACCTACTGTATCCTCTTCTAGATGACATCAGATATGGGGATTATCTTCTTTGTAAACAAAATTGTATTGTAAACTATTTTATCCATTAGGTCATTAACTCACTCTCATTCTCACTGCCTGTGTCCATATCACTTGAATCACATGGTTTCTCCACTATCTTTTTGGACACCCAGTCATGTGCTTCCCGCGAAGTCTAAAAAAGATGCTAAAACCTGCTTTCTCAAAAAGTCAACTACAAGCACATTTTTGTTTTTGCAGTAAATGCACTATAAATGTTCAAATAGAACAGGTGTGGACAAGGTGCTAAGAAATTATATTTAAGCCAAAGTGTAAATATTATGTGAAAAATATACTTGATTAAATTTATCCAGTCAAAAAAGGTGAACGTTAAGTAGTTGATTCTTTTAAATGTACTCAAGTATTAAAAAGTAAAATGATACTCTTTTTTTAACAGATGAAATTAAGTTTGCAATGTTTTCATGTGAAATGTTACTTTTATTACTTACTCTATGGATTAATGTCGACTGCACCCTAGGCTTTGTCGCATAACATCAGTGTCCAACATTACTAATATTCATGTGACTGAATGGGCCTATCCCCACAGTCGTGTTCAAAAATCTAGTGAAAAATCTTCCCTGAAGAGTGGAGGTTATTATGAAGAGTGGAGGTTATTTTAACAGAGAAGGAGTAATAAATATGGAATGGCATGTTGGTGGTGTAGTGGTTAGCAGTGTTGCCTCACAGCTAGAAGGTCTTGGGTTCAATCCCTGGGGTGGGGTTGACCTGGGTGCCTTCCTGTGTGGAGTTTGCATGTTCTCCCCTTGTCCATGTGTGTTTCCTTCAGGTACTCCGGTTTCTTCCCACAGTCCAAAGATATAAATAATGCCCTGCGGTGGATTGGCGACCTGCCCAGGGTGTACCCCGCCTTTCACCTGAAGTCAGATGGGATTGGCTCCAGTTTCCAGAAGTGGCAGAAGATGAGTGATTGAGCAACTACACCATTCTGCCTAAACACACCATTCAATCCCTGTTATTTTCCGATATTACCATTAGCATGAATCTGACTTGCTGTCTAGTCAGTCATGTTGGCTACTGGAAGCATTGCTAGTCTAACCTGGAATTAGCATAGAAAATAGTTCAACTTCGTTAAAGATAGCTAGTTAATATTACCAGAATTGAAACATACCTCAACATTCTTCTTCATATTTGATATTTACGCCTCCTAGGGAAGATATGAAAACACCACTTTTTATACAAGTCTTTGCTTCCACTTTACTAATTGTTGGTAGTTTTTCTACACTGTTGAACTGGACTGGATGCTCACTAAAATGGTCATATGCCATGATTATAACGGAACCTAATTGACTGGATGTGAGAAGAGCAAACCTTTTATACCAAAGCATTTGTAACTTTCAAGGCCTTTGTAACTTTGAGGACTTTGAAGATCTAAATAAAAATGAATGCAGTAAAAACTAGGGGGGGGAAGCTTTTATTGAAAATGTAATTGAGAGTACAGGTATTCAATTTCTGTAATACTTATGTAAAGAAGTATACGTAATAAGAAGTATAGGATTGTTCTTGTGTTTGAGATCTACCAGTAAGACACAAATTTCAGTCTAGGAAAGCATGCAGTTTTCAGATCTATATCAATAAATGCCAAAATGTTCTGTTTTTATTTCAAACTCCAGTGGGGAAATATTACGCAATATTGTGCCGATGTTCTTACGTTGGCTGAATAATAAGCACCTGTCAGCCATATCACAAAAGCAGGTGTCACTTTTATTATGCACACGCCCTAAGGCAGTGATCCAGCACATGTTTTATCCAAATTGTAACAACAGATGCCTCCTAGTAACACTGGAAGTGCACATGGAAAAAATTTTATGTAAAAGTCAGTATATTAACTTCCTTCAAAAAAGATATGGTAGTGCTGTCATATTTTTATGAGCCCTTAAGAGAAGCACGTATACTAGTGCAGACCAACAACACTGAGGTGGTATTATACATCAACAACAAAGTGGTCACAAAATACCAAGTGTTGTTGATGTTAGGCAAACAAGCTCTGCAAGTGGACAGGTACCCAAAAGACTGGACTTATTGTTCCATATAAACAGGTAACTGGGGTATGGCGGATCATCTGGAAATGAAGTGTCAAGCCCTTCAAGCTACCTCATCATACTGGCATGTACAGTAGTGATTGTGGATGCTTCAACACATCCGTTGTATGCAATGTTTTAGAGAGGGTTTTTTTGTTTTGTTTTGTTTTGTTTTGTTTTGGGGGGTTTTGCAGAGTCAGCTAGATATATCTCTTTTTGGACTCTATCGAAGTAGACCGGACAGACTGACAGATTGCTAATTGGAGCACATACACTAAGCAAATCTTTTCCTAACGGTGTATAATGTCTCTAACCTTCACCCAAAAAAGTGGTCCAACAGAGTGATTGGTTCTCTTAATAGTGGCCATCACTAGAGCCAGGCAGGTCAGTAAAATTGCATTTTCACTGACACACAGAATCTGCATATCTGGGCCAAACATTCCTGCTAAACATATTAGTGAGAATGTGCCCAGACCAGCCCTGCAACCATTTAGGGCTTTCAAGTGTTGTGTGTAGATGACTCCTAGCTGGTAGGTCACTGACTGGCTTCAGGAAGTACTCAAAAGGGTTGCATAAACACAAGTTAGGCCACCGATCAAGAGGTACCTTCTTCTATTCAATGCCATCAGATGTGTGCCCTGTGATGAGTTTGTGGAATAAACACTAAAAGGCATTGCCTGCACTACACATGATACACTGTACACTGGTGCACAGTATGGCATACAGTGTACAAAAGTTATTTTATACACAGTCATCATTGTATGCTACAATAGGCTATCCTCTTGAGACCCCAATGTCCCCCAGAGAGGACATCACATTTTCCCCTCAAACTACATTGTGCGTATTTCCTTGTAAGATCCTAATATGAGGACCATTAGGTATTACTCTTTTGCCAAACTTCTTCCTGTTTGGAGACAATGATCGAGTTGAATAGTTATGAGTTACGTAAAAAGAGAAACAATGAGGAGAAAGGACCAAGTAAACTTCGGGTCTCGGGAGGATATAATAACCACATAGCAATTTTCTGACTTTGGTTGTATTATGACACTGGGAACTTTGTGTTTGGTATTTTATGTTCATTTCAGCAGTATATTGAATTGAATTGAATTGAATTGAACTGATATTTGTGCTGGTTTAAATATTGGTGATAGTCATCAGTTCCTGAATTCGTTTCCAGAGCTTTCCAGTGTTGCCATCTGCTGGTTGAATTGGCAACACTTGGACATGTGTAAAAACGTCTGTTCATCATTTGCCTCATCATTTGAGGCAGAAAATGTGCACATATTTGCAAGTTCGTTATAAGAATGGAACAGGGATCCAGTAGTCAGTATACTTTAATGATTTGTTTAAAAGGATTGAGTTGTTCATGCACTATACATGACTGGACACAAACACACACAGGCTTGGAGTGTCAAAAATGTAAATATAATTCAAATGAAGCCTGGCACACACTTTTACAATTGGTTCTTAAAACTGAATATGTAAATCATTGTGGCTGCGGTTGACCTTTTAGAATTTGGAGTCTTACCATAGTGTCCCAGGTTAACACAAGCAGAACCTGAAATGCCCTTTCACAACAACAAATGAATTTATTTCGAGACATTTCACTAAAATGTATTGAAATATAAAGTATATATATATATAGCCATTGTATGCTGGATTTACATACACTGAAGCCCTTGAAAATGACTTGTGTTTCACTAATCTGTTAAAAATCTAGCTTCCTAAAACTCACACTTTTTTTTTTAAACACAAACAAAGACTGACCATTGAAATAGACTGGAGCTTTTGTTCTGCTCTGTTCTCATTGGAGTGAAAGAGGAACAAGGTATGGGTGCTTCAGGTTCAAATATCATGAGTAACAAGGCAGTAAAAATCTGTTCGAGCAGCGTAGTTCCTGGAGCCCAGGTCAGACACATCAATCTCAGGGGTTTTGGCTTCAGTCACTGGATCAGAAGGTGGTGGGGGAACTTGGTCCCTGGACATTGCTTTATAGATGGGGAACCGTAAGCCTACAAAGTAGTGGACTGGCGTTATATATGATTCCAAGACATAGTAAAATGTTTGAAAATGCTTTTTTATATGCAAAGCCTAGTTATATTTAAGAAAACTATAAGCTACTGTTATGTAATAAGAGCAAGCAGCACATGAACCATCATACGTTATTACCCAAATCTCCGGCAGGGTCTGGATCAGGTCTGCAGTCCAGGTAGTCTGGCTGCCTAGTAAGCATGGGGTCCCTATCTTCCTGGAGCAGAGTCTGAGGGTCTCCAGGCAACTTGCTCTGGAAGACCACTTTACGGGGCATAGCCAAGGCTAGTGCCTTCCAAAATCCAGATGACGGGGCCTGAGATTGAGAAATAATGTTTGTATGTACAGTATGCATATTTATAGGCATGATAGAACTACAGCACTCTCAACAGCCTGATAGTTTAGATCAGAGGGCCTCAAACCTTATTAGTCTAAGGCCCCTTTTTGTCGATAGTGTCTCTGAAACTCCCTACCACCCCACTTCTAGAGCTATTGCTGGCCTGAAAATGCAAGATTCTGATTATATTACTAACATAAAGGGTGCAGGAAGACCAAGAACTATGGTTGACTGGTACATATCAATAACAATAATGCCCACTATTATTAAAATGTACCGATCTTTTAGAATAAAAATTTAAATTTAGAGATATAATTTCTGAGATTTTTATGCAGACCCATTTTGGCTCCCAGTTTGGGAATCACTGCTTTGTGTAAATGATTAGAGTAGTTACATAACTGAAAAGGAATAAATAGCAAAAAATTCAAAAGACACCCGCCCAGGGTGTGTCCTGCCTCTCGCCCGATGTCAGCTGGGATTGGCACCAGCTTCCCCCCGCGACTCTGAACAGGATTAAGCGGAAGAAGACGAATAAAGAATAAAGAATAAAGAAATTCAAAAGATGGCACATAGATTTGTTTGTACACACTAAATTGGTGTGTGTAATGTGGGAGGGCTTACAATGGAATGTGTTCCCCAGATGAGAGTTGTGATTCGTGCCTGGTGATTTCGTAGTTGTTGGATGATGTCCACACTCACATGCTTCTGCTGAGACTGAAAGATGATGAAGATGGGCTTCGGAGACAGCTCCAGCAGGTGAAATAGGCCCTGTCTAAAAGCAGAGCAAACCTTTCAAAATTGCACAGCTAGCCTAAATGAGACAAATCACCAAGCTCTCTCTTCCACATTTAAAATAATGCAAATAGGTTAAATTCTCTATTTGATTCTTTGTTGATAACCATAATTGAAATATTATATAAGAACTTTTTTAAATTATTAGCCATTATCCCAGCAGAAGGCATTCATTTGTACCTGAAGTTGGTAGTGCACCACTCCTGTTCCAAATAGGCCTGTGACAGCACAACAATGAGCCGCCGACAGCGACTAATGTTCATGAGCAACTCTGCAGATGGCTCTGAGAACACAACCCACACACACTAGTTTTCAGGTGCTGAGCAGAATGAAAAAGTATGTATTTAATAAAGTAAAGTATTTAAGAAAAAAAAACCACTGTAACAAGTACTCTGCATAAGTATGGGACTATTAAAAAGGATGAAATTCCTTGAACAAAAACTAGCTTGTGATTATATGCACAATGTAAGTTATATCCTGTCAAATCACAAAAATGACAAGGAAAAAAAATGAAAATTTACTGAAAATTTAAATCAATCACTTTGCCTGACTGACACAAAGAGTAAGTAACGCATTCTGTTCTTTCATGTCTGAGGGATATACCTGCTCCAGGGAGGATGTTTGTGTTGTTAAGGAGTAACTTGTGCCCATACTTATTCTCCAGGTGCGGTTTCAGAATAAAATTTACAAACTTTTGGTCATTCTCCTCATTTGTGTAAGAAACGTAGGCATCATACATTTTGCCATCTGAGTGGGAAAAAACATACGGATCATGATCAATGATGTGCTGAAAATTATGCAAAAAATCCTTAGATTTCTGTATATATTTATAAACACATAAAATAACTCAGGGCAGTCTTACCATTGATTTCATAATCTCCATACGAGTTTTTATACCAGAGTTTGAAATTGAGGTGGCATTTTGAATACACTACAGCAGCCAAGACTAACATTAGGAACAAAACCAGTGATGCCACCACTGCTCCTGTATGACTGGGAAAGACTGGGATAAAAGAAAAAAAACTGTCATCATTATTATTATTATTATTATTATTATTATTATTATTATTATTATTATTATTACATATATACACCAGTCATTTAGAAATGGGTTTAATCCTGCAGAGATTGTGATAAGATCAATTTTTAAAAAAGATCAACGATGAAATAAAAAGCAGTACTTTGGAGTGCATGCAGAAATTTAAAATATATTTCATATACATTAAAAGGTCATTATCAGCATCTGTCTTGGTGTATCATGATTGATATGAATAAGTGCAAGAGGGCTTACTAGTGCTTTGAAGCCTGAAGGTGGTTGTGCTGTTCCATATTTCACATGAATAAAGACCAAAATCTGACTTTTCCTTCAGTCTCACTGTCAGAACGCTGCTCACCATCAGCTGGTCTTTGTCGATGAACCTGTAAAGATCATGATAAAGGTCATTTTCAAGAACCTACCAGATCTACCCAATTCTTAAGTATATTATTTCATAACAACACATAATAAACATGCATGTGGTGAATATTTCAAACAAAATTAAAGCACTTTTTAATTGATTTCTTGAATAGTATTTTTCAAATATGGCGCTTACCACTGGGAGGTGTTCTGGGTGAAGGAGCCAGGACTGGGCAGTGGTTCTCCATCTTTGCTCCAGTGCAGATGAGCCTCACATTCTGTCTCGCTGGTGTTGCTGTAGTGCATCAGAACTGTGCAGTTCAGTTCAACACTGGAGCCTTGGCCTCCCCACACATCTGTCTCAATGCTGCTGGGCACAAATTGCAGGGTTCTGTTACAAAGGGGCTCTGTATTTGAAGAACAATATGTACATAGTAAGAACACATACTACATAAAAGATTAAAACAGAATATATATTAAGATATTCACTGACAAGCATGAAGTAAACAACAGAAATCCCTCACACGAGCAGAAACGTGTGTTGTCAGGTAAATGTGGACACAGTTAAAAATCTTTCTTTTTCCCAAGTAGTGGAACAGAAATGTATGTATGTATGTATAAATATATATATATATGAGAGAGAGAGAGAGAGAGAGAGAGAGAGAGAGAGAGAGACAGAGAGAGAGAGAGAAAAACACAGAAAGATATACAATACAAGTAGTATATTTTCTTTGCTCTCTGATTGTATACCTAGATTTTATGTATACCTTGCAGTTGAATTTCTGTCTGTCTGGATCATTCTCAAAATATAGTGACTTTCTGACCAGCAAAATGTTTAAATTATTTAAAATTATGTAAACAAAGGACTACATTAACTGTGCATTAATGTCCTTTTTGAATAACCAACATTCTGGATCTTTAATGTGGTGTCATTACTTTAAGTCACTGGACTTTTACTACTGACAGTAACACTAGTTTTTCATTAACCATTTATTGAGCAAAGAACCATACTTGGTAACTTCAACAAACATCCAAAATGGCTCCCCTTGCCTCTCTGTATGGTCATAGAAGTACATAGATTTCTCTCGTCCTAAATAAACGTTCCTTTAAGTTTAAATATGTTTTTCTTATATACATATATATACAGTTTTTGGAAATATTTTACCCTACACTGGCCATATATGGTAAATCTATTTACCTTGATGTGCTACATAAAAAAATGAAGCAACATTTTATTTCAATATCCTTCATAACACAGGGTTGAACTTTTTAATTTCCAAGTAATATTTAATTAAATAATTAAATTAATTACAATTAATAATAACTTGAAGAGTATGCAGGGAACCTCAATTGGTGCTGGTTAAATTGGCCCCCATTCTTTAAACCTTGAAAGAACTTCAAAATACAATTTTTTTAAATTGCTGGCACCAATCACATGAAAGACAATGATGCATGCAAAAACCAGATCAATTAGTACAACTGGTCTGCAGCACAACCTATTTCGCTAGCACTTGGCAGTTTCAAAGGTAATATTGGA
This sequence comes from Chrysichthys cranchii, assembly GCA_030068335.1. Taxonomy (NCBI): domain Eukaryota; kingdom Metazoa; phylum Chordata; class Actinopteri; order Siluriformes; family Claroteidae; genus Chrysichthys; species Chrysichthys cranchii. Next base: position 1,782 of record JAQMCW010138271.1, on the reverse strand, counting down.
CAGGTTTGTCACCATATCCTGAGAATGACTCATCTTCGCTCACCCATTAACTTGTTGGCACTATAAAGCTGGTTAACCCTTTGTGTTTGCATCTGCTTACTTTTTAATAAATGAATTCCATTTCCTGCTCTATTCTTTTATCCTCTGTGTTTTACTTAGAAACCTATAGTTGATATTGGTTTGTTTTTGGCTGTTTTTCCATATTTTTGCACAATTTAGATTATACTGGATAAGAACAAGTTGTTACAGCCGGTTTCTAGCTAACATTACATTAAATCTTTCACCAATAGCTGGGTAACTTATTCATGCAAATTAAAGTGTTTTTTTTTAAATAATTGTAATACTGTGGAATTTAAAATAATGGCAACAGACTATATCCCAATAGTTTTGAATACTTAGGCTGCATCCCAAATCACATGCTACCTTACTACTATTCAGCTACTACTAAATGAAAGCATGAATACAGTACAGTCAGTTTTTTTTTCCAAGGCAGAGCCCCCTCCTGGTGGCTAATGGGTATCAAATCTCCACACTCTGGACATAAGATAATTTTCCTAAATACAAGGTTCCTCCCATGATTAAAGTAGTATAAACTAGAGTGAACACAGATATATACTGGGACAGTTTATAAATTTCCACTTGTCTTATCCTTCTTTCCATGAATAAAGCAAAATAGCCAGCACAGGATACTTGATGCATGATATTTCTAAAATCCTCAAGGTCAAGAAAAAAAATGTATATCATATTCAATAATAATAATAATGTGAAACCCATTTACAATTATATATTTGGTCATTTGGGATAGCATGTTTGGTAATTTGGCACACTGGTTTTCATTGGTTTAGTCTTACTTTTAGCTTCATTAACACATTTAACCATTTATACAGAAAAATATTACCAAATTCAATATTTTTTAAAATTCATAAACAATCTGTTTAAAAAATAATAATAATATGAACAGATTAATTATAAATCACAACAGAAACATCTTTAAAATTACCTCTTGAAATTGATTGCATAAACATATGTAGATTATATGAGCTAACTTCATGCTACAGTAATACATCCTATGTATATATGCATCAGTGGTCATGACAAGTTTATAACCTTATTTTAATAATATACACCTACCTACCTCAAGATTTTTTGGGTCATTTTCTTATTTGATGCTGGCCACACCCCCTTCTAAGCCTATTCTATGATGTAACTCTAATTCATGTTATTTCTATTTAATTGAATAATTTCACTGTAAGAGCTCAGTAACAAAAGTTTTGGCTTTCACTTATCATGCCAGAAAATAAATGCGGCTGAATTTACCATGTTACCTGAAGTCCCACTACACCTGAAGCTCTACTTTTTATTGCTATCCTAAACCATATATCACATTACTGACTACACTGACTACAAGTTCAAATATACTGAAAGCATATATTAATTTGTCTAAAACTATTAAAAAAAAACAATTTAGAACATCAATTAACAATGATCAAAATCATTTGTGCCGATGTCTTTACAATCAGCAAACAAAGTAGCATAAGATCATTTGTGATTTGTAATTTTGTACAAACTGTGGCACTGCTGGTTGGATGTGTGTTTATGCTGGGTAGTGTGTCAAATTGTGTAGCTACCGTCAAGTAAACAATCCATGATCACTTTAAAGCAAAAGAAGCAAGGTGTCATAATAAAGCGCAGTTTTTGAGTCAAATCTACAGGGTGGGCCATTTATATGGATACACCTTAATAAAATGAGCCTTAATAAAACCTTAATAAAATATCACCTTA
>JAQMCW010138242.1:0-14973 GCA_030068335.1 Chrysichthys cranchii | reverse complement strand
ATTAAATACAGTTCATACTGTTTTATTTTGATTTAAATGTTCTTTTAATGTTTGAATGAACATTTTTTTTAACAAAATTTTATTCCAGCGTCCCGCGAAAGCCAAAAAATTCCGCAAGTCAAAATTTGAACATCCACGGTGGAGTGAATCTGCAAGAGGTGAACCGCGGTATTGCGGGGGACGACTGTATTGAGAGATGTAGTTAATGCAGTGTTAACTTCGGAAGTGATTGAGAGAAAAGGGCATGCGGTGACAGACTGTTGTCCTGGAGTTACATTCTTGCTTGTGATAAACACTGACAAGACAGATTACGTCAAGCTATAGAGCCCATGTACATGAATTCACGTTACATCAACACTAGCTAATGTCATGGATTTATGTTTCACTGTCACGCAGTGTGGGACTTGCACTGGTCTGGTTTTGGTCTTGACTTGGTCTCAACCCCTCAACCCCTTGGTCTTGTCTTGTGCTTGACAACACTGGCACTTGGCCAGCCTAATGATTCATTATACAGTGAATAGCTTCACCTGAATATTATAGACTTAATGCTCAACATCTACTGAAATCAACAATGACCCCGATATACTGATATACTAAAGCGCTTTCTTATACACTTAGCACTGCTTGAGACCAAAGCATGATACAACTGTAGAAAAGAAATGATTTATATTTTCTTTGTCCATTGTCAGATAAAAGAGGACGACTTCTCCGTTGAGTCTAGTTCTTATTAATGTTCCTATCACATGCTGTCTCTGGGAGCTTTTCCTTGCCAAATTTGCCTCTGGCTTGCTCATTAGGGATAATTCTAAATCTAAATCTATATATCAAGATTTCTGTACAGTGGCTTTGTGACAAGATCCACTGTCGAAATGTTTCCATTTCTGTTATTATAAATAAAATTTAACTGACTTGAACTCGGTGTCTCTGTCGTCAACGAGCCCAGTCCTTCTATACCCTTCAAGTATAAGTCAAACAGGAAGGAAGCTTATTAAAGAAAAGCTATTTTGGAAATTTAACCTTGCTATGAACTTGAGGCTGTATGGATCAATTACAAAATCTAATCAGTCAAAATCTAATCTATCACCTGGTTTCAATGATAAATCCAAATACATACTTTCATTCAAGCATTCGTTCTTGAGATAGCATGCCAAGCAGAATCTCAGACGGGCGCTCAGATGGACAGATAGATGCATGTCCAGATGGACAACCCAAAGTATAATTTTAGTTAATATAATAATTGGTATAAATATCAAATAAAGTGCATTTCAGTTATTCAACTTCAAGTTGTGTTTAGTTGCTATAGCTGGACAATATATAATCAATACTGTGATAAATTAGCTCACAATATACTTTGATACACAAAGTTTCTTTTTCTCCTACCTAAATTAGATCAAATTGTCTGTGTTACCAATTCTTGCCTAATGCTCACTCCACTACAAAAAATTGTACAAGGTGGCACTGTGGTGTAGTGGTTAGCACCGCCGCTTCACAGCAAGAAGGTGCTGGGTTCGATCCCCAGGTTGACAAAAATGTCATTCTGAGCCAAGTTTGCTTGCTCTCCAACAAGACATGGATTCGGTCAGTTGGCCCAAATTTAATTGGTCCCGTTGTAAATTGGGAGGGCTGCCTCAGGAAGGCATCTGGCAGAAATCCTGTGCCGAGCAGACGACAGCAGACCTGCTGTGGTGACCCCAAGCGGGAGAAGCCGAAAGAAGTAATTACCATGAAAATGCAAACATCCTTTTAATGTTCTTATGCCACTCCAGCCAACCAGTAAACTCACACAATGGTTGCTTATTATGTGGAACAGTCTAATACTTAGTACTGACTAATTTGCAGTTTGACCTGAGGGTCACTTATTGAAATCAGCATGCATTTATATATGTGTAAGATTTGATGAGAACTTTCCTGGAGTAGCCCTGGAGGTCACTGGCATTCTGAGTGATCAGGTCACAAGTCTGCATATGGCCCAGGTCTGGGCTGCATATAGCCACACTCGTTTAGCATCATGTACACAAATGTGTCCTGGGCCACACTGAAGCACTGCCTACTCAACTGACTTTCTCTGTGTAAGTGGAAGTTCATACTTATTTGAGTACCAATGGGATCATATTAAAGTGTGACATCTTGTGACCTGATCACCCAAGATGCTTGTTAATGCCAGATGTGAACAGGGCTCCTGTGACTCACTAGGCCCAACTGGAGGCCAGTTTGAAATTGCAGAAACAACTGCCTCGTGCATGTGTTGTACCCCAGCAGTGCTTAAACTCTGCCCTGTTTTGTCAACGGACAGAGAAAGCAGATTTAGCTGTGGCCTGGATTTGTGCCATTCCATAATCTGTTTCTTTAGGGTCATGGGCTCATGAGCAGCTGTAAAAGCCAATGTTCAATCACCTGGGCATACACACTGACCTCAGGGCTGAAACAGCCCAGTCTAAATAACACAGGCCACCTGTTATGCTGGCAGAAGCACAGCTAGACATTCTATGATGAGTTGCGATCCACCAAACACATCCAGACTAAAACAGCTCACTGTCACAAATGCCTCAAGCCAGCTGAGACGATGGCTCAGTTATCTCCTGACATGAGAGCTAAAGAAAGAGAGCTGCAGAGAAAAAAAAAAAAGCTATACAGTTGATCCTCTCACTACGGACACCGCATTAACGGATATCGGATGCAACGGACAAAATCCACTGATCTGAACAGATAATCCATTAGCCAGAATGCCCGTTACGAAAGTTTAAAAATCCCAGGTGTTGCGAACTGAGTCCAGTAGTTCAGCAATTGTGCGCTAGGCGGCTGTGGCGTGCGTACTACTATTTGCTTACAAGCGTCGGTTGAGCTGTGGTCATTGTGAAGCTATACTGTTTTTTCGGCGATTATTTGGTGTTTTTCATCTCAATGTTTTCTCAGTGTACTTACCTATTTATGTTGGTCGTTATGCTGCTTGTCATGTGTACAGTACTTGGGTAGCACTTTTATGGACCTTAGTGGTGTTTTTCCTTGGATTTACATTATTTTAACCCCCCCCCCACTAAAACACTTCACATCATTGGACTACTCAACTCAACGGACAACCTCTCCCCCCAATTAGCCTGTTAATGAGAGGATCAACTGTACTACAATTTCCGAGGCGATCACTTTTGTAATAAGAGTGGAGCTAATGAGATGTCATCAAAACTGACCCAATATAGGTACAACATGTCATCTACCTATGGCAAGGATCCTGTTAGTCTTGGCATTACTTTCCGTGCATTCATCATCATGAGTTTAGTTAATGCTGTGAGTAGAAAGACATTCAGTATTTATGGTTTCTAACATTTCTCTTATTCTCCAAGCATTGCCAATATTTGAGCAGGGACAGCCCTATTTTTTACAATAGCCCCAAGATGGCTCCTCTCACTTATTTCAGCCTCTTATAGAAAATGACTAGAGATTTTTATCTATAAATCAATGCTTAGACAAGGAAAATAACAAAAAATAATTCAATAAAAATAGAATATGTGAAAAACAGGTTAAAATTTGCAAGGAAAACTTTGGGTTACTTTTCATTTCAGAAACTTATTTCACAGAAGCCCTTTTATTGTACATTACTCAGAAACATTCCCGAACACACACTGACCATTTCACGACGGCCTAAATCTCGCCCATGCTCCTGTTTAGCAATCCAGCATTATAATTTGGTCTAAGCACATAAAAATGTAAATGCGCTTCACCATAAACTATTCACATATGGCTTCAGCAGAAGTGTTCCTGAGCCAAAACTCATTAGATCATGATTGTGTAGTCAGAAAATACAGGAACTCCAGCAAGGCAATCTACAATGCCTATAGAAAGTTAGCTATATAATACTCTCCATACTGACAAGGATACAGTTTAAAAAAACAAAAAAAAAAACAACAACATGTAACTCATCCGTTTTAGTATTCTAGACAACCAAGGAAACATATTTCTGAAAGTGCTTTTTTGTGTGGTTGAGGGAGGAGGAGGAGCACCAGTGATATTTTAAAGAGTTTATGTGTATCAGACTGTGACAGGCCCCTCACTGTGACTCAAATTCAAAATAGAGGCCAAGTAAATTTCATGCTTCCTGTGAGTGGCATTTTGGTCACACTTTTTTTTCTCCTCCAAAGCGGCGAATAATCCTAAATTTCATAACAGGTGGTATTGTGGTATCTTTCTTATCTGAGCATGTTTCCACTATAATATAACATCACTCCAGCTTAAATCCCATAAAATAATAAGAATAAGAAAAACAAACAGACTGGAGTACAGCAGCTAGTCATCAGAAAGTTTAAAAATCCTGGCTGTTGCGAACTGAGTCCAGTAGTTCAACAATTGTGCGCTAGGTGGCCATGGCATGCGTGCTACTAGTTGCTTACAAGCGTCGGTTGAGCTGTGGTGGTTGTGAAGCTAAACTGTTTTTTGCCGATTATTTGGTGGTTTTCACCTCAATGTTTTCTCAATGTACTTATCTATTTATGTTGGTCGTTATGCTGCTTGTCATGTGTACAGTACTTATAAGAATAAGAATAAAAAACAAAAACTGGGGTACAGCAGCTAGTCATCAGTGATTAAATGTATATAACAGCAGTCTGTTTAACAGAATACTTCACCACCATACACGTAGAAGCTGATGTGCATACGGGAACAACGTTAATAATTCCGTATTATATGAAAGTACCCCAGTTATCTTATCTACGGGGAATGCCTGGGGCAAGGTTAGATACGGCAAAGGTTTAGGATTGTCAATTAAAGCTTTTAGATGCTGTGTCCCCAATTTAACATAGCAAAAGGCAACCGGCAAGACAATAAGGCACTCATTCTGACAATTATATTTTCATAAGGTTGCTGAAAACAAGGCAAATGAACTACTTATTTTATTAGAAGACATTAGAAGTATAATTGCTTCCTGTGCCATGGTGCACGAATGCTCTGTGTTCTAGGATATACAAAGAATTTTTGAAATTGATCACAAGAATTTTCTTTCTCAAAAACAAGAACAAATTGTTCAACAAGTTGCGTTTCCAACGGCTTCTAGTATTCATCCGTCTATCTGTTTCTGGAGCCAGGGTTTTCTTTTTCCAGGTCAAACATAGTTCGAGAAGCACTGTGTTCCAGCCCTGGAAGTTATAACAAGGCATAAACCACAAGACGGCATGTGTTATTTTATCACGAGTAAGGGTGCTCTTAGGCACAACATGAAGCAGTGCCTAAACCCCCCCATTACCTTGACATTCAGCATTGAGAGGCTTACTGCGGTTATAAAACACCAAGAAAAACAAATGTATTCCATTTTTACCATGCATTTTTAGCACAACTGAGCCAATCAGAACTTTGAACCAAAATCTGTATTATTGCATATAACTTCCGCTGTTTCGCTTGATGAACGTTTGAGTGACCAGGAGGAATTGACAAGAGCAGGATCACAAAGTTACAGCTATACACACGGCACCTGAGCACCAAATACACAACAGACAAGAATCCGCAGAAATTAAAATGTAACAGCACTTCATTACGGGACAATCAGACACAACAAACCTCAGTTTGCTGATCTTCCCAATGGACCCTTTTATCAAAGACAAGAAATGGCCCTATTAATAACTGGGCAGGTGAACTACCCACTAGCAAACTTCATTCATTTGGCAAATTATCAGACAGCAGCAAAAATGCTTCAAACTAGACAGGATTGGAAATACACCTTGCTTTCATTTATGTATAAATAAAGCCCAGATTTCTGCCAATGGTCGGGTATGGAGAGGAATAACATTTAAAGCTTTGGGACTTGTATTTCCATATAACTTTTAAAAAGATGAGCAACAGATAAACCACTCATCCTGACAGCCAATTTCAGCAATCTACTAATCCGTCTGTAGGAGACACAAAAAGATTAATTCCCTCCCCAGGCCAGAATCCACAAATCCGCAGGGCAAAGTCTATGGAGGAGAGCAAAAATCCCACCGTTTCCTGATCAAAGCATGGCCAGTGTGGCCGTACAAAAGTTTGGGATAAAAAAAAAATCCAGAGTAATCCAGTATGGGATGTGGACGAGAAAGAGACTGAAGAGAGCTCACGCAGTTCCTCAACTCTTTCTTCTTGCACTACTTTAATCCCAAAGCACACGGAAATTGTTCCCGAGATCAAAACACACCCTCATTAACTGGTTTGTCAGTGGCACCATCTGTGAATCCCAATGAGTGGGCTTACATTTCCACAAACACCATTTCGTCATTGAAGCCTACAGTGGTGAGACAAAGATACAGAGCTTCGAGATTTCAGCATAAATGAGCCCCAGATCATCACAACATTAGACTGAAAATCAGCCAAGATATCAGGTGAAATAATAACTCAACAGAAGTCCTCTAGAGGGTATGATGTTCAGCACAGCAGTTATGAGGCATTAGAGGATTTCCTTTAACCCTCTAAGACCCAAACCCTAACGTAGTGGGCCTTGTCATTTCTCCTTACCGTTTTGGTTTTTTTAGTAACTGATAAGTGATAGAAAATGTAAATGTCCTCATACGAGGACAACAGGGTTTCAGGAGGCTAAACAAATGTTCACAGATCATGCTTTGGATGTCTGGTTTGAACAAGATTCTTCAGGTCACAACACAGATTTTTTTACTGGGATCAAGGCTGTTCTGAAAATTCTGTTCTCGGTTTATGTTTTGAAGCGCTGTCATGTCACGTTACTCCAATGCTTTTCTATTTTCAACCACAAAGTGGTGGTGATATTTTATGATAGAATATGCTGATGGATTTAAACTAATAAGTCTCCACCAATCATTGTTCAAGTCCTTGCGTGTTGTAGGGGAAGAGGATCAAGAAATTGCCAAACATGGAAACAGAAGGAACGTCAAGAATTGTCAAATTAGGTCCGAAAATACAAAAAATCCTTACATGCTAGACATTTTGTTGGAGTGTTGTGGAGCATCCCAAATACCACATCACCATTCTATGATTATGTCACACTATAAATCCCAATCGTTGTTCCTGACCTTCATATTTTGGCTCTAGAAATGTGTTAGCAAGGACAAAATCATGTCAAAATCAGGCTGAATTTGTGTAAACAGCCACCTAACAACATTTTATCAGATTTCATTAAGGTTTTTTTTGTTTGTTTGTTTTTTTTACAGGAAGAACAAAAGCTTTTGCTGGACATAATCGGAATCTACGTCAAAGATGGTTCACAAAGTCAATATGACCTTTAAACACGAAGACAATTCTTGATTCATTATGATTCTTTCAGTAACCATGGAGAATGTTCATTTAGAAATGGCAACAACAAAAAAATGCAACAAACATACAAAAGAATTTTTAAAAATTAATTAAGAGATCATTTTTGGACACACCGACAGAGAGATGCTGAACTGTGCACAGTGTGTGGGCCACAAATAAATTAAAGCGCATTTCTTTTGTGATTTTCAGGCCAGTTCATTTATAGCTATGGTAGGAATATGGTTTTATTTTGAAATTCAGTTACACGGTGTCTGGGTTGAACTACTCGGACAAACCAACTGATTTAAACAAGGAAGAAGACATATTTGTATCTGTTAAAACACATTACTTGCTCATAATGTATTTGTATTCAATAAGCAGTTGTCACCAGAATAGCACTACAGTTCTCCTATGTGTAGTTGGAAGTGCTGTTTTGAGATACAGAGGCCTTATTTAATTTATCTGTGAGTTTCATTCATTCCCTTTACATTTGTCCACATAATAATAAAGTGTAGTGCTAAAGAAAATCCAGGGGATGTTTAATAATGGCTTGCTCTGTAGTAGATACTCATAAGCATGGCATCTGTTCTGGATTTGGATTTACCCCGTGAACAGAGTAGTTCAACTGCAAGAGCCCCTCTGTCTTCTGTGTCAACCTGAATTGTGCGTCTTTAATACTTATTAATATAAGAATTAATAATTATAATCTTTTCCATTCTCATAAGCATTAGTGATTCCTTCTGAAATCACGATTGACGGAGATATACTACATCATATTGCGCATGTTGTAACAAAATCATGTTGTTAAAAGGGAGGGTGTGGGGACAACCCACCAGTATACCACTGCAACTCTTTCAGTACAGGGAAGCTCAGATTTAACTCGTATACAGTGGAACCTCTGGTCATGAACTTGATCCGTTCCCAGACTCTGTTCGTGACCCGAATCAATTGAAACTAATATAAATACAATTAATGTGTTGCAGCCCTCAAAACATATTTTTATATTGTTTTATGTGTGGCAGTAAAACATAGAACAAAATGAAAGTAACCTTAATTATAGAAAATTAAAGCAAAATTAAATAAACAGATGATTTTAATGCATGTTACCTCTGTGGTGAATACATAGTTGCTGGCGTAGGTCGACGGTGGCGGAGGGATATGGTGGCGGTTCTCATGTTTTGCGATTATTTCTTTCTTTATTTCGTTATAAGCTTAGGCTTCTTACTCTCACTACCATTTCCACTTTTCACTTTCTTGGGACCCATAATGAAGCTTATAGAGCAAAAATGCAGAGAAACACTACGAAAAAATGCGTTGAACACGTTCACCCCACGACTGCTTGATCGGAACTGAATGTTTGTGCAGCAAAGTGTGGGTTGGCTGTATGTGTACGTCAGTATGTCAGTCGAGGCTTTGTTCATCGGTCGGTACAAAATCTGTTCGGGAATTTAGTTCGTGCGTCAATTTGTACGCCGTCCAATGTGTTCGTGAGCCGTGGGTCCACTGTATTCGAATTTTTAAATTATAAATAGAAAATATAACACCAAAATCGGCTAAATTTTAGAAAATATTAAACGGCCAATAAAAGTTAAATGGGCAGGGTAAATAGTCACAAATATCTAACAAATTGTAGAAAAGCAGCAAATGGCATGAAAATTGTACTTTTTTTAAATAATGAAATGAAAAGAAGAAATCTTACCTTAACATAGGACGGTTGTTTCTCTAGAATAAGGTCGGCAACTTTTTTTGAAACCTACACGAACAGAAAATAAGACAAAAGATCAATGTGGCGCCCATTGCTATGAAGACATACCTAAAGCATTTTAATAAACACTTAATTTTCACCACAATTTTAGCACAGGCGCATCATCTTCCACATCATGGGGGAACATTTGTAAAAGTGCCATGCTCCAATCCAGTCCTGAGGAGCTCTAGTTCTTAAAGTGTGGTTTGGATTTTTTATTTTTTCCAGTTTAAGAGGTCACTAGCCATGAGCACTTTGAGAACCTCTGCCCCGTAGTCAATAGCTGCACCTCAGATGCAGTCATCTGGCGTACATGTAACGTGATCAGAGTGTTTAGAGTGGGACATTCAGAAAAACAATAGTGCAATATCATTATTCCAATGTACTATAACCTGTTCAAAAAAAAAAAAAAGAAACGTGGATTTTGGGGCACTCTTTGTACTTAGCAGCAGTGTGTTCCATGTACCAAAGGTTACTATGGGGAATAAAGGGTAGACTCCAAGAGGTGAAGTTGTACAGCGCTGTTTCTTGGCCTTTTCTCACTCCATCCCACCAGGGCAGGGCATGGAACATTAATATGCATTAATGCCATTATGTTGGCCAGGTGAACGCAGAAAGTGAATGAATTGTTAAGCTGAATGGCACGTATTGAATAGAAGTAGTGAAATGACTACACTGTGTCACTACAACCCAGATGTTAATTAGAAAATTCAAACCTGATATTTTGGGTGCGATTATTGGTAATTTAATATTGATTATTTTCCTAGAACAGCACATTCCAAAATGTTTCATTCCATGCATTAATACATAGTACAACCTTTGTGGGATCAGAAAAGCAAAATATCTGGTTAGGGTGTGTTTGAACCTGGAAAAACCTGGACTGGAAACCCCTGCTTTAGAACAGCTGTATAGGGTTTACGCTTTGTTAGGAGAATGGCAAAATACACTACGACCTTAGCAAACATGATGTAAAAAGGAGGTAACTTGAAACCCATCTTTTCACAGACAATTACTTTTTTTTCATGGAATAATTTTTTTTTTAACCAAAACTTAGTTTAAAAAAAAAAAAAAGCAGTCGACGCAGGCCTGTGGCTAGCACTCCTCCAGTGAAGGCGACACTTTGTTCAAACAAACCCAGTCAAGTGTTATCGTCCAAACCCACCTGATAAAGTGACATGTGCTGATGATAAAGTTTCGCTTGGATGGATGGTCTGAAAATTGAGGTAGGAGGTCTTGTGGAAGTCTAGATCACTGACAGGTTCACACACAAAGACTGAATACGCAACATGGCAGTTGGGCTATGCAGCCAGGAGCGATGGTGCTGTGCAGATGACAGATTGACAGGAGATGAAGCATGTCAGGACAGATACTACTGTGCACAGCTCACACAGAGTAGCAGGATAGTGAGAATTATGGTGTGTAGCGTTGTGCGTGTACATATGCGCGCGTGTGTGTGTGTGTGTGTGTGTGTGATAGAATTAAAGCAAAATCAAGCCAAAAAAGAGACCAATAAAACAAATCAAGTTTAAAATCTAAATGTTATAAAATGGTTCTCCCTTTGAATCAGTTGTACCCTTTGAAGACTGATGGTTAAATTCTGCATAAAAGCTCATTACGCTGTTCATCATTCATGTTTGTATAATAATTTGTCACAGTCAAACAGACTGAAGAACAGCACATATACGGCAGCATGGAGAGTTGAGTAGGATTAATCCTAAAACTAAGCTCAGAGACTCTCGGAGAAAATGGGATTATTGCCAGGCTCCTGTCTTAGAGGACCGCAGCATTACCGCATTAACATTCTACCTCACTGCATATACCTGATTTAATCCTCTAGCTAATTAGCAAGGAATGACTGTACAGGGGCAAGAGATGTACAGAACTACATAATTATCACATCACTAAAACAAAAGCCACACATGCGAAACCAAACCAGCAGCAATGCTAATGCAAGTCTGGCAACACTTTAAAACTTCACTGAAACAACTAAAACTTTTCCTGACAGTAACGATGTTCCTTCCCAGTGTCACACAAAGTGATGTACTCTAACTTGGAAGTACTTTCTGAAGCAGGTACTCGACAGGCCATGAAAAAAAAAACCAACACGGTGGGACATGCCGTTCAAGGAAAATCGTCAAGTCAGCTGATTATTAGTGTTTTCCACGTCTTACACTGCAGTGATTTGCCAATGCAAAACAATTGTACATAAACACGTTACTTATTTCCTCTGTCCTGAAGTTAACGAGCCAAAATAATCATCAGTAGCTTGTCATATTACCAAGAAACCGGAATGTGCAACATCATCTATGGGAAAACTTTTCTGAAACGGTTCACGTTGCTAAGAACCCCCCCCCCCCATTAAAAAGCCACATCTTGCACAGTTTATGTATTAATACTCACAGTAAATGTTGCGAAACATCCACAAAATAAAACCCTCTGTCCTGGAGACTTTTCTCATGCTGCAAAACTGTCAATTTTTTGAAACTTTTGAAAATTGTTCACCGGTACGAAGCACTGACACTGGAGAGTCCTTCCATAAACGCTAAACAAACCTCGAGCTAAGTTTCACCATAATGCTTAGACCCATTTTGTAAGCAGTTCATGTGGCGTATCCGACATACAGATCCCCGTGTTAGCTGTGTAAACTGTTCCTATAGAAACAATAACGTATTAGGGGGAAAAAACAATGAATATAAACCTGAGATTTGAATTACCACCTGAACTACAGCCAGAGCTGCTTTTATACAAAAGTAATCAACACCTTTTGACCAATCAGAATGGAGAATTAACAGCACTGTGGCAGAGAGAAGTAACCAAGGGAAGTGTTTTGATTTAAGCTTTTTAATCTTCTCTCCATGTGACAATCAGGTTGTTAATTAGAAGGCATGACTAATTAGAAAGTAATTACTCATGCACCACCACCTATTCTGGTCTCATGGCTATCAATCTGCTGTGTTGCACATGCACAAAATCTCCGCCTTCTTCGACAAATGCTTATTCTAATAAAGCCAAACAAGTTAGTTAGAAATAAAACTTGAATTTTCCCTAAAAACACGCATGCAGCCTCAAGAGCACTTCCATAACCATTAGACCGTTCATCACTGAGGGCTAAAGGCAGATCGATTCCCGTTCATTGTACACTGGGTTTGAGTAGCAGTGTGCAAGTGTATGTGTGCGCATGAGTGGGATTAGCGTAAGTAGTGAGCAGTTGAGAGCTGAGACAGTTATGGTAGCAGGGCTGATCTGAATCGAAAACACATAACTATTCGTATTCACTGCCCTTTTTCCAAGTTTCCACCTGTCCATCAGCTTTAATCAGTTTGCTTCACCTGTGCTAATGGCTTATTTCTCCACACAAAGGGCAACTGAAGGCTCTGCGCTGGTGAATGCTCAGCATGCTAAATACCTTCACTACAGTGAATGCGCTCATTCCAGACTGATCTGACTGCAAGTTTCTGCCTGGTTTTTTTTTTTAATATTATTATTATTTCTCTTCCTATCATGCATGGCACAGAATCAATGGACTCAGAAAGGAAATTATTTAACTGGGAACATGCAGGGACAGAAGATTTTCCTCATGCCTAAAATTAACCTGACAGACAGTTACAGCTCAGATGCTCCGAAGCAATTAGTTCACTGATGAGCTGCTGCCTGGGATGTGTCATTGTTCTTGAAGACCTTTGCATTTTTCTCCTTCAATCGTCGCACTGATGAGTTTATAATTCATGATTTAATGTGGAGGAACACCCACAAACCCCTCTATCCTGAGGACTTTTCTGTGTTGGAAAGCTCAACTTGACAGCTTTACTTCTGACTGCACGGACATTGGAGACTCCTCCCAAAAGCACTAAATAAACATGTTCTAACAGGAAGCTTCACCAGATTGACAATTACACCCATATTGCAATCAGTTCATGTGGAGTGTCTGCCGTACAATTCCTGTGAAAGCTGTAACTATAACATATTAAAATGAATACAGGTAGTCCTCAGGTTACGATGGAGATTCCGCATTCCGCTATACCAGTGCTTCTCAAATAGTGGGGCGCACCCCCCAGGGGAAAGGGCGATGCCGGGGGGGGGTGCATGTGACCCAGGGGAACATGCTTTTTTTTTTTTGCCGTACTAGAATAAAGTGTAATTGCACATCCACTACAGTAGGTGGCAGGGCTTTTTACACAGAGCATGCGCGCACACACACACACTAATTAATTTACAAATTAATTGCCGCCGCTCCCCCCCGTTGCAAGATTTTTCTGACGCTTGCACCCTCCCCCCTGGTTGCAAGATTGGGGGGGCGCGAAATGTTTTCTTCTTCCCAAGGGGGGCGTGACAGAAAATAATTGAGAAGCACTGTGCTATACCCATCGCAAGTGGAAAATACCGTACGTCAAACCACTGCTTAGCCTAGCCTACCCAGGAGTCTTTTCCCTTAGTAGACTTGCTTTTGAATTAAAATTAGCTCTTGAAGAACACAAAAAAAAACGTGTGGTGATGCACTGTACAGTACACCGATACACAAGTTAACTCTGCGAGTTGTAGGAGAGAGCGAGGCATCACGCAAGGCAAGTGGTGCATACATCTGGGCACTGTCCGCGTACTTCATACCTCTGGGCATTGTCCGTGCTGTCTGTGTACTTCCTGGTGTCGTACGCATACTTCCAGGCATTGTCCGAACACGGGAATCTTAAATATTTTCTAAATATTTGTACATTTTAAGTGCATCACAATAGTCAGCGTAACTTCGAAAAATCGTAAGTTGGGCCATCGCAACTAGGGGAGCACCTGTATATTAATCTAAACATTAGCCCTAGCCTGCACTACTGTCAGAGCTGCTGTTATAGAAAATTAATCAACACCTTCACACCAATCTGAATTTAAAAAACTCAACAGCACCATTATATACAACAAAACAACCTAACCTAACAAACAATCTAAACTGTCTAGAACCATGGGTAATTTGTAAATCACTGAATCAATAAAGATAAGAACACATTGTGGACAAAACAAACTTTTGCAGGGCGTGCCTCAGGAAGAGCAATGGCAAAAATTAAGCATTAAAACAAAATGCAGGATAAAGAACCAGTGAAAACCAAACAGATCACGCTTGTCTTCAATCTGCTTTCTGCGTTGCCCACACTCGCAGGCGTGTGTGAACCCTGGATCATCCTGAATCAACAGCAAGGCCTTGTTTCTTTCTTTAAAGATGCATGCAGCATAAGCGCACGCGCGCACACACACACACACACACACACAGCCTAGAGTGTGGTCAGACTATTCTATTAAATAGTCACAAAGTAGGATAACACAGGTAGCATGATCCATTCGTTGAGGGTAACCTATGTAGCGTGTACAGTAAACAAGCTACAAGTTAAAGATTCAGATGTCAGAAGACTGCCCTAAAGTGAGATTTTTAAAAAGATAGTGAAAGGTGAAAATAACA
The DNA here is from genome assembly GCA_030068335.1 of Chrysichthys cranchii. Taxonomy (NCBI): domain Eukaryota; kingdom Metazoa; phylum Chordata; class Actinopteri; order Siluriformes; family Claroteidae; genus Chrysichthys; species Chrysichthys cranchii. Next base: position 571 of record JAQMCW010138242.1, on the reverse strand, counting down.
AGGCTACACAAGGAAACCTGAAGTCCTAGATAAGCCAGCAGAATAGAAATAAACTATATAAAAGAGTAATGTTATGGAAGATGAAAAGCAGTAGGCACTGTAACCACTGTAAAAGTTTGCCTCCTCATGAAAGAAAAACCAACCAAAAAAAAACCTCAATGAGAAAAAGCAAACAAAGCTGAGGATCAAACCCTAGACCTGAGAAACAGCAATGTTACTCTGTGCCAATGTACCTTCATTTTCAAAATATGCACAGAAAGAAATAAAGTAAAAAAATTTAAAATGGCAAACTGAGTAGAAAAAAAAACTACCCCTTTCAGTCTCCAGACCTGATTTATTGCAGCTGAGTGGATCTTTGCAGATATGACATTTATAAGGACAAAAGTTGGGCTTACAGTTACAAACATTACATTTAGTAATAGAATTAAACTTGAACTAATAAAAGTAAGAGAGAGAGAGAGAGTGAGTGAGTGTCTAAGTGGTTAGCACTGTCGCCTCACAGCAAGAAGGTCCTGGGTTCGAGCCCTGGGTTCGACACGGGTGCCTTTCTGTGTGGAGTTTGCATGTTCTC